>CAJFCO010017439.1:20185-35654 GCA_904066015.1 Synergus gifuensis | reverse complement strand
AAAAAAAAATTTTTTAATAATAAGCACTGTACTTAACGTAAGTTTTAAATTACACAATGACACGCAAGGTCTTTTACACATATAATCGCACGCTAACACGCTTCGAAAAATTGCACCTCGCTGGGGATCGAACCCCTGACCCTAACATCCTAAACGCACGCCCTAACTGCCTGAGCTATTTAACCACTTGGAGTTCCTGAACAAAAACTCAACTAAGCTCTTATTCATTGAAAGCCAGAGATAATTGCAAGGAATATAGCGATAGATATATTTTTTGCTTTACACATTTTATGAATAAGTGTTTTCTAAAATTCTTCAATTAAAATTTTTTTAAAATTAATTTTCAAAAAATGTTTGTATTCGCATAAATTCAAATTTCGAAAATTATTGTTTACGAGAGAATTTGTTTATATTAAAGTTTTATGTTTATTTAATAGTGACAATTTTGCATTAAAAATATAATTAAAAGTATGGATTTAAAATTCTTTTCTTATGAAAACGACAAAATTGTAAGATTAGGCTATTATAAAAAAATTAAAAAATTATTGTTAAAATTCTCAGTTTTTTAGAAAAAAAAACTCAACCGGTGCCTGAATAGCCCCCACCTGGCAATTTTGACAAAAAAATAGCTCAACCGGTACCCGCACAAAAATTAGTCAAGAAAAAGGCCCGACCAGTCCCTAACTAACCACCGACCAACCTCCGACTGGAATTTGGACAAAAAAAAGCCCAACTAACCCCCGACCAGTCCCCGACTAGTTACTTAGTCAAAATAATAACCCAACTAGCCCCCGACTAGAGTCCGCCTTGTAGTAGGGTCAAATAGGTCTTTTTCTACACGGGCATTGAAGGAAGAAAATTATATTGTGGGCGTCTCTCAATGGAAGAATTACTTCCTTATTCACTTTATAGTAGACTAGTGACGTACCAATGGATATGACTATTAACAAAATTCAATAAATTTACTAATTTTTGTACATTTAACAATTAACCTTTAAGTTTACCTTTGTTTATTGTTTTTAATTATAAGTACCTTACTCTTTCACACTAGCTATCGAAAAATCATTGGTTCAAAAATGATTCTTTTAAATATTTAAATGTATCACAAGAAACTAATTATTATGCTTAAAAGGAAATTCGATACATATATGCGATATACTCATTATGATCAAATTTCGCTGATGATACATTAAAGAAGCATTGAAGGAAAAGTTAGACTCAGCATTTCATTTATCAAACTTATATGGATTTGGAAATTGATTTTTGGGAATTTTTGGAAAGGAAAACAGCAAGACTAAATAATAATAATTAATTAGTATAATTAGAAACAAATGGCGATACGATGCTTGAATAACATAATAGACCTGTTGAATCAGAAAAACAACATTCCACGACAAGATTGGAAATCTCAGTTTTAAAAATATCCTATCTGAAAAATGATGACAAATAACTGCGGTTTTGATGCCACCCATAAAATTGATAACAGTGAAAGAATAAACACAGTAAATTAAGAGATACAATCACCATGATTCGAAATTGACAGTAAAATATGTAAAGAAAAAAATAAGAAAATCTATTTAATAATCGGTAGTTGGTTTTTAAAACTTGTAATTTTCTATAACCGCATGTAAATGCCATAGGCCCTCCTGCGCGACACCTCATGCGCATTCGTCTTCAACGTATTGAATATTGTTTATCATTTTACAAGTGAAATTTAAAGTACGTAACAGACAAAGAAAATGTACTTGGGCCTTATTCTAGAGACACCAAAGCTGTTCGCAAGCTTAAAAGAAATAGCGGAGAAAGTTATAAAACCGAAAAAAAGGCCAATTATGTCGATAAACTGTAATCATATACGAAAATATTATCTTTTTATTTTTAATTATATTCTTTTTTTGTACTAAATAGTTACAAAATATAAATAAACTAAATATGTCATTTCAAAATAATTGGAAAATCCATTTTTAAACAAAAAAAAGAAACGATTTTTCAAAATTAGTTTTTCACTTTTCAGCCAAAAAGTATTAACTTTTTCAAAATTTTTTTTATTGAGATTTGGAAAAAAAACTTCATCAAATCTCGAATGTATTTTCTCATTTTTTTTTTTAAGAATTCGATTTTCTCTCTCTTGAAAAATTTGTTCCGATGGACTTACACACTCGCTTTTTGCCGTGGAGCCCTTCATTTCTTTAAGAATCTATATTCTAAAAAATGTAGATTGTCCAACAGTTGCAAACTACATTTTATTTACAAAAAACATATCTTTAAAACTATGGTCATATAATTGACACGAGTTTCAATTAATTCTTATATCGTTTTTCATTCAAGATTCAATAAATAGGTGCATCATGATGAAATTGATGAAATAAAAAATAATAAATCAACGATTTTCCGCATGGTGAAATGTTATGAAAAAGATGACGAGCCTGCTAGATGTCGCTTAATTAGACGAACCTAGTGATACCAATCAGTATAATCTGGAACAGTAAACATAGATAAAGAAAGGACTACTGACCTCATGATCTCATTCTGACGCTCTTCCTCTTGCTTCTGTCGCATGATGACATCCTCGATGATTCGCCTCTCCTCAGGGGTAAGATAAGATATGTCCGGAAGGTCCGCCATCACGGCCTCGACAGCGGAGTCTGCAGAAGACCGGTTACTTCCGGTCGTCCGGCGTGTAAAAGGCCGGCGCACCACAATTGCCACCGATGACCTCGACAATGGATCAACGTAGCGTCAAGGTTTTCCAATCGACTTTTATTAACAAAATTTCTATAAAATGTCCCTTTTACTTGTGCTAATTCCACTAGTGCAACTTCTACCACTACGAAATCTCGTTCCGGACGAGTCATCCACCACCACCAAGTAAACACACACCTCGGCAAGGGTGGTTCGAATGCGCGCACGGGGTAAGGCTAAGTTGACCCGAAGATGTTACCTTTTTCGCATGAACGTGCGAAATTTTTCTCGTCAGTCTCACACGATTCTTTAAAAAGTCACCGGTGATCCTAATCACCAAACATGGCTTGAACCCTATCACCTGGCGAAGCGCCTGGATATAGTCTTTATTGAGTTTAGCATTCACTCCATGATAACCCGCGACCGTCAATTCGGTCCGGGACACTTTCAGGGCCTCAAAGTTGAGATAAGAGACTCTCTTCGTTGTTTGAACACCACTGGCCGCATCCATATGACAAGTCATGATCACAGAATATAGTGAGGCTTTCGCATTCTCTCTTCCTTAGTCTTCCCCAAAGTGCTCTTGATTATCTCTTATAAACTCCAATTTTCTTTTTAAAAATTCATCACTTTAACTCTCTCTTTAATTGCCTATTTCAATCACTTTTTCTATCTACTCCTACACACATCCACAATTAGCTATCCAAGGTCCAAGAGACCCTCATGTTCTCTCCCTCTTGGGTCTTCTTTTCAATCGCAAACAACTCCATTTCGAATTCACTCTCACTTATTAGAAAAAGACCCAAAAAAGTTGATCCTAAGTGGACAAAAGACCCTGCATATCGCTCAAAACTTTCCTTCGGTTTATGTAAGGCAATAGGTCGTTCGATTTTTCAAGTGGAGAACTAAATTTTCAACAAATAACCTTTGATTGCGCGACTATTTGCTGCTTTTCGAGGAAATTTCTTTTTCTGGAAACCCCACCCCGATTACTTGGAAGTTCAATTCACCAAAAAGTAGAATCCTACCTAGTATTTGGGGCCCTAAAAGTCAAGGGTCAAGTCTACCTCGAGTGACCTTCTCTGTATCCCTTAGCGTACAACACTCCCGCGACTACTCGTCACTCTATCCTTGGAATCTTCGGGAAGCAACTTTTTCTTATTTAGGAGAAGACAGTCATTTCACACCCATAACAGCGCATTTATGTACCTTACCTCGACCGATTGGAATCACTAATACGCACTCGGGTGTCCGTGTTCACCCTCTTCCTTCTCCCTTTCTTCCTAAATCAACCCCGCACTGTTTTCTCTTCCCATTCACTCGAACTGAGTCGCCCTGTCCCTCTTTCTTCCCCTGATTTCAATACAGAACACCCCCGATCTGTCGTGTCCTCTCCCTTTCAAAGAGACTTCAATTTCAACCAAATAACGGTTACTTTCTGACTGAGCGCGAGACGATAAGGCGACCTTGTGATATTGCGATTTTCTAAAGATACGAGGATGTAAAAGAAAATCCTCTCTAGGTGCGCTTTCCACCGAAACTTGATCGCTCGCACGACCACTGACACCGGGAGGCCTTTACCGGGGCCATCATGTTACTTGTGTGAGACTGAGGTTGCGCAAACGGACACACCAATCCACCCAGATGTGTGCTCGAACTCCGACTTTGTAGGTGGTGAACACTAGGGGGTTGCGAAACAGGGGCGGCTGGCTTGTGGGCGTGCTACTTGTAACCCGAAAGCAACATTTTTTCAGACAGCCATGATTAATTGTTAAATTATTCTACAAATTGTAGTTTAGAAATTATTATCATGAGAATTTTATCATTCCTCTCCTGAGCATTTTCTAATCCTCGCATGTCTCTTATACTTGAATTATACTTTTCAAGTTCACGGTGTAAATTTAACTGGCATTACGACTCCTAGATTCATCCCTGATATCAACGCAATGTGCATGGGGGATCTCCATCGGAGACGAAAGGAAAGGTTGAAGACCAATGCTTGAAGAATCCAGTAGTCAATGACGATATATTTTTTGAGTCATCAATTATGTCGAGTCATCAATTGATGATACTCTTGTTTCCTTCCATCAAGATTTTTCAGGTGAAAAGCACGACGACGATAAGTGGTTCATTCATGCAGGTTTAATAAATAATGGGATGCGGTGTAAATTCCAACCAATGGGGGCAGCAGGATGCGTGTACGTCATGAGAAAACTCATATTGATCCATCTCCGACCATATCAGGACGTTAGCAAGAACACGGCGCGGTGTTACGGTTGGATATCGCCTTATCAAGCAAACTCTGATAATACGCGAAACACTGAGCGCCTTTTTTAAAAGTCAAGTAAACACAATACCAGGAAACAGTCATTTGGATTAGTTTCCCTTGATTAAGTATAAACTTTATTGAGTGGAAAATATTGGATATTAAATAATAATCAGATTTTATTACTCATCCCTCTTCTATATTAAATTTACAGTATTTCAAATTTAATACATTCATATTTACATCTTAAAAATTCTCATATCAGACTATTTTTAAATGACAATTCGCTATTTTCCTATCTATATAACTATTTTTCAAATTATCAAACAGAGTCCTTCAGTCACTTTAAATAATAATGAAACTTAATTGCAGAGTCACTCAAAAAGTATTAGGTCCCTATTTTTGTTTATTATTATTTTATTATTTTTTTTTTCTTTATTTAAAAATGTAAATCTTAAGACAGAAAAATTTAACTATTATTTTTATGAAGTCCACAGAAGTTGAGTATTTTGTAGCATTTTCTGTATTCAGAAGACGTGCTTTTTGAACAACTCTTTTACAAGTTATACTATTTATTATGGTAAACTTTGCAAAAAGAAAATTTAAGCTTCATTCGCTTTTTGGAATGCAGGCATTGCAAAAATGTAAAACTACATATTTGCAAAAGCCGTCAATTTACTCAACATTATATACATTTATCGAAAGAATTTTTACTGCGAAATGGTAATAATCAACTGAATAACATTATTGTACAAACATTGATTGTAGAAACAAACTTCAACATAAATTGTTATCACAGTTCACAGTATTTGAAAACCTTACCAATATCAAAAACCAAAACCTTAATTTTCAGATAAAAAATGTATTAACACAAGCACACAAAAAAAAACGTGTGAAGTTCCAAAAAAAGCCACCTATATAGCATTGTAGTATTGGTAAAGACTACTCGAAATCCAAAATTTTGGAATTTTCTGCTTACCAATTTTTTATTATTCGAGTTTGAATTTTTTGTTTATAACAAATTATCCCAAGTAGGCCACCATAAATCAACTCGTTTCTTTCTCTGTAAAATGAATTTTATATAGACTTAATGTATGAAAAGAATCCTCGAGATTTTAGTCACAAATTTTTTTTTTACAAAAGTTATTAACAATGAAAGTTGAATTTCATAATATGATTAACATTTTTCTCGTGAACAGCGAAACGGTTTTTGACGATTCTTTTACTGGCGTGAAAAAAAAATTCATTTAAGAGAACAAAAGTACAATTTATTTATAAGCAATTTATATTTTTTAAACAAATTCAATGTTTTTATATTGAAAAGAAACATTTCTGGATTTCGACTAGTCTGGACAATGTTATATAGGTGACTTTTTTGGAATCGCACTTTTTTTTTTGTGTCTGTGTAATTATTGAAAATATTTTAATTAAATAAATGCAAAATACTATAAATCTATTGGCACAATATTAATTTCTTAATTTTTACAATTGATCCATTCTTCATCTTTTCCTTCTTCAGTATTCTACATTTTGCAGGAGTTTTTAATATTAAGAGCATGTGATACTTTACCGTAAGAGCAATTTAGTTTCCCCAACTTTACGCTCGCAATAATAAATATTTTTTCCTAACACTAGGCTATTTACCTCCATCTGAATGAAATGGAGATAAATGGCCTAGTTTTAGAAAAAAAAATCTGCCCTCTTGGCGAGCTCTCATCGCGCGCTTCGCGCTCCGGAATTTGTACACGACGTGCTTCGCGCTCCATGTTGCGCGCTTGCGCCTTACAAGACGCTTGTGCCTATTTTTTTTTTAAATTACTATAACTTTGAATGCAAAAGAAAATTAATTTACTTAAGGTTTTATCGACCTTAAGGAACACATTTTCATCAGGGCACTCGCGCTTCGCGATAGTTATTTTTTGTTTTCTTTTCTAATATCTAACGTTCCTTGGTGGGGAAATTTAATTTGCAAAAATTTTTTACAATATTTTTTATGATTAAAACGAAAAATATTTATCCTATAAAAAAATGGTCAAGGGAGAATTTATAGATCTTTTTAAGACTAATAATTATCTTTCTTAACATTTTATCTGTATCTCGCGTTATTTGACTCAAAATTTGAATTTTAGATTTTTCAAGAAAATTCAAAAAGTTGTTATTCCAATCCTGTAGAGCATTAAAAAAAAACATTTTTCACTCCTAGCCTTTTTTTAATATTGTGCATCGTTTGGCTTCAAATTTAAATTTTCGTTTGTTTTTTTGAATTTTCAGTGTTATGCCTGAAATTTTTTTTTTTATCGAAAAAAGTCATAAGGATAAATAGTTCGACTTTTTGTATACTATGAATATCCGTCCATAGAATTTGGAAATTAAAAAAAAAGTGGATTCAAAAAATTTCAAAATACTCCAACTTTTTGAATTTTGATTCAAAATGGCTCGCCAACGAACTTGACCTTCATTTTAGAACACTAAGTCAGTATACCAAAGGCCAATCCAATCTGTCAATTCTTTCGAAAGTTATCGTCAGTCAGACATACAGACTGTAGTTAGCTACAGTCAGACATACAGACATACAAACAGACAGACACATTCGTAAAAACATGTTTTTTGGCCTGAGGGAGTCATAAAATGTGGACATTTGAAAAAAACGGGGGGGGGGTCAAATTTTACACAAATTTGATACATTCTCTCTGATGAGAATGTAAAAATATTTATTATTGCGAGCATAAAGTCGGGGAAAGTAAATTTTCTCCTATGGTAATTACAACATACCCTTAAATAGTAAATTTAGTTTATAAAAACGTGTAAAAAGTACTCCTTACTTTAATTTTCTACTTGCAATCAAAACTATACGATACAGAGAGTTATACTATCGCTCCATTCTACAATAATTATATTAAAGAAAAACACACGTTCAAAAAAGTTGAACTTTTAAAAAGTATTATCTACAGTATTCACAAAATTCACAAAATGTTTGGATACCTAACATCGTTGAAAAAAAGATCTGTACACATTTTAAAAATTATCTGCTGAAATATATTAACTAGTGTACATAAATATAAAAATCACTAGAAAATTATCTCACTCCTTCAACACGTTTTAGAGCGACGTGTGTACACTAGGGTGGTTCAAAAAGACTTTTTTTTCTAGAATCTCGATCCTCCCAATTTGATTCGAAATCCGAAAAAAGAACATATGGGTTTGACACCCCTAACACGCCCCCACGGTGCCTTGAAAACTACCCTTAAAACCAAAAATGTCAATTTTTCATAAAACCGACCTTATGTGAGCTTTATTCTCGTTTTTTTTACATTCTCATCAGAGAAGGTATTAGATTTGTGTAAAATTTGACCCCACCCCCCAGTTTTTGTCAAATGTCCACATTTTGGGACCCCCTAAACCCGAAAAACATGTTTTTACGAATGTGTCTGTGTGTGTGTATGTGTGTGTGTGTGTAGATTTTTAGTTTGTGAGCACGATAACTTTCGAAAGAATTGACCGATTGGATTGTCCTTTGGTATACTCTTTTAGTGTCCTAAAATGAAGGTCAAGTTCGTTGGCCAGCCATTTTGGATAAAAATTCAAAAAGTTGCAACATTTTCAATAATTTTGAAACCACTTTTTTTTTAATCTAAAAATTCTAATGACGTATGTTCGTAGTACTCAAAAAGTCGAACAATTTTTCTTAATGACTTTTTTGGATAAAAAAAAATTGAAAGACTTATAACATTTTGAAAATCCAAAAAAATGAAAGAAAACTTAAATTAGAAGCCAAACAACGCACGATATGAAAAAAAGTCTAAAGATGAAAAATGTTCCTTTTTGAACGCGCTATAGGATTGGCATAACAACTTTTTGAATTTCCTTAAAAAATCGAAAATTCAAATTTTGAGCCAAATAACGCGAAATGCAGAGAAAATGATAAGAAACATAATTATTGGCCTTAAAAAGATCTACAAGTTCTCCTTTGTCCATTTTTCAATAGGATGAGTAGTTTTCGTTTTAATCATGAAAAATATTGTTAAACAGAGCCGAGCGCGAAGCGCGAGGTTTAAATCAAATATCGAGCGCGAAGCGCGAGTTCCCTGATGAGAATGTGCTCCTTAAGGTCGATAGAACCTTAAGTAAATTAGTTAACTTTCGCATTCAAAGCTGTATTTTAATTAAATTTTAAAAAATATATAAGAATATAAATTTTACAAATATGGAAAAATAAATTAAAATATAAAAATATAAATTATATATAAAAAATATATACTTTAATTAAATTAAAAAAAAAACATATAGGTTCAAGCGTCCTGTAAAGCGTCAAGCTTCACGAAGGGCACAAGCGCGCGATGAGAATGTACCCGCGAAGCGGGCAGATTTTTTTTATTAAAATTATTTCTATTAGTCTAGTGGAATATTTATCGACATTGGTTAATTAACTTTTAATTATTTAAACAAATTTTATTTGTTTAAATAATTTTTTTTTCAAAAATACGTTTGTCTTTATAAAAATTATAACTATTGGTCTAATGGAATATTGATTAACAATGTTTAATTAATTTTCAATTATTTAAACAAATTGAATTTGTTTAAATAATTTTTTTCCGAAAATTCTTTTTTTCTTATTAAATATTATTACCATTGATTTAATTGAATATTTATTAACATTGAAAAATTAGTTTTCATTTGTTTAAATAAATTACATTTGTTTAAAAAAAGGTTTTTCCAAAAATTCGAGGAATTCTAAATTTTTATCGTTATATAACACAAATTTATTTTCAAATATTTTCCAATTTTGTTTCTCTCTGTTTGCAAACGAGGAGGACAGTTATAAAATTATACAAAGGTTGAAAGATTTCTGCTACTTTTATTATAAGCCGCCAGGTATACTCGAAAGGGTGGAAAATGTTTCTTAGGAGAAATATTTTTCGAAATATACCTTTCGAGTATACCTGGGGAGAAGGTTAGCAAAATCCTTTCCATCATGTATTTCGAAAAATATTTCTCCTAAGAGACATTTTCCACACTTTCGAGTATAACTGGGGGCTCAAAATAAAATCAGCAGAAATCTTTCAACATTTGTATAATTTTATAACTGTCCTCCTCGTTTGCAAATGGAGAGAAACAAAATTGGAAAATATTTGAAAATAAATTTGTGTTACGTAACGATAAAAATTTATAATTCCTCGAATTTTTGAAAAAAACCATTTTTTAAACAAATGGAATATATTTAAGCAAATAAAAACTAATTTTTCAATGTTAATAAATATTCAATTAAATCAATGGTAATAATATTTAATAAGAAAAAAAGAATTTTCGGAAAAAAAATTATTTAAACAAATTCAATTTGTTTACATAATTGAAAATTAATTAAACATTGTTAAACAATATTCCATTAGACCAATAGTAGTAATTTTTATAAAGACAAACGTATTTTTGAAAAAAAAATTATTTAAACAAATGGAATTTGTTTAAATATTTAAAAATTAATTAACCATTGTCGATAAATATTCCACTAGACTAATAGAAATAATTTTTATTAAAAAAAAACGAGAATAATTCTCACATAAGGCCGGTTTTATGAAAAATTGTCATTTTTGGTTTTATGGGTAGTTTTCAAGGCAACGTGGGGGTGTGTTAGGGGTGTCAAACCCATATGTGTGGTACATGAAATTCTTTGTTGGATAGTCCTCAACAAGACTCTATAATCTCCCGTAACATTTTTCGAAACCCTGAAATATTATTCCAAAAACTCCAAAAAGTGATTTTTCCCCATGGAATTTACATGGGAAACATCAAGTCAAAACCGGCACGTGTTAAAATCAAAATTAAAAAAAAAATATCACCTTTCTTTTTCTGGATTTCGAATCAAATTAGGGAGATCGAGACTCTCTAGCATCAAAAAAATTTTTACCATGCATTTTTGAACCACCCTAGTGTACACTGTACAATAAATATAATATAAAATGAGATCCTATAAGATAAAACTGAGTCTAAAGATAAAATGAAATTGACTTAAAAAACTGGCCAATTAATACTAGATGTTATGTAACATTTTTTCAATTCTATAAATTTTGCTTTTTTGTTATAAAAATATTATGTGCATTGTATTTACAACGTACAAAAGATCGAAATAAAAAATGTTTGAAAATGATCGAGTCAGAAATAAAATATCGATCGATATTGATAAAACTAAATAAATTTTTATAAATTTATAAATAATTTTGATAAAATTGATCATTTGTTTTAGTTGATTTGCAATTATATGCAAAGCTACAGTAATTATACGTAGAAAACCCCCGCAGTTTGTATGAATTTGGTGTTTTCGACGTATAATAATTAGTCAATTACTGTAAAAAGCCATGTAATTTATCTAAGGTATTTTACTCACACAAACCTACTTACAAGGAAAACTCGCGAGGTATCCGCCTCCGATTTTGATGAAACTGAAATATGTTAAAGAGAATCAAAAAATATGAGATACGTGTTTTTTTTTTTATCGGCCGAAAAGCGGTTTAAGGAGGTGAAAACTAACCCAAAGTTTGCACTCAAAAATCGTTTTTTCCCAATAACTCGAAAAATAATTATATTTTTTTTTAGCAAAACCAACGCCAAAATATTTTTTATCAAAAGGCAATCACGTGTGCAACATTTTTGTTTCAAAGGGTTACATTCCCTATTTTTTTTTGTAATATAAATACATTTTTGACATTTTTTTACAGAAAACTTTTTCAAATCATTAATTTCTACGAAAAAGGTGGTTATTGCAAATAAATATTCAAATTAAAGTTGTCGTACTGTAGGGCTTCTGCATAAAATGTCGTTGAAAGGGTAGTTACCCCTAAATTTTATTTTTGTTTACAGAAACTAATTTTGACGTAACTTTTCTGTTTTCTGACAAATATAACTGTAATAAAATAGAACATAGTATACCACTGACCAAAGTGATTTTTTTGTAACCTCTGGAATCCTTTTCGCTCGTGGTGCATATGATATTTTTTTGTGGCAGATATTTTGGCACTTGCATATTTTGTACTTAAAAAGCAGAACTGACAATGAATTGTACGTTTTTTTGGCACGACGACATAAGATTTCCATTATTATTGAGAATCAAACTGTTAAAAGGTTTTTGCATTTAATACAATATTTAATGAATTTATTATCTGTAAAATAACATTACAAAGTCATTTGTTAGTACAACTTCACAAAAGTAATATAATAATAAGAAGTATTGTAAGCTTTATCATTAAAGATAAAGTAATTTTTATATATAAAGTATTTTACTATAAAGTATTTTATTATAAAGTATTTGTTCCTAATATTGGACAAAGAAGTTTATTACTGTTGGATTCTTGGAGTGGCCATTGCACAAAAGCTGTATAAGAAGCCAAATCAGTAAATAAAGAAATAAAACTATTTGAAATACCAAAAGAAACGACTGGAAAAATACAGCCACTAGACGTGTTCGGATTTCGAATTTCGAAAAATTTCGTTAGACATTTTTCGGATAGTGTGATTTTAATGAATAGCCATGTGAATTTACATTTTAGAAATAATATAATCAAACTACAATCTTTAGTACATAATCATTTATCTTTGCCGCGATACATAAACATTTTTAAACAGGGATGGTTCAAAAGTAGTTATATTGATAAGAAACCTAAAAAATTTGATAATCCTGTTGAATTTGGCTTCGGAAGTTCACAACCACATTGTGAAATACCTGGTTGTAAAAATGTAGCTATCATAAAGTGCTCGTAGTGTCAAAAATTTTTATGTTTGAAACATTTTTTTGAAGATTATCATTTTCGTTCTACATATAATTCATAAGTATGTATAAAAGTGTGATCATGAAAATTAATTGACATTTTGAGAATTTTCATGTAAACATCAAAATATACATTAATGTAAAAATAATTAAAAAATCACTTTGGCCAGGGATATACAATGTTCTATTTTATTACAGTTATATTTGTCAGAAAACGGAAAAGTTACGTCAAAATTAGTTTCTGTAAACAAAAATAAAATTTAGGGGTAACTACCCTTTCAACTACATTTTATGCAGAAGCCCTACAGTACGAAAACTTTAATTTGAATATTTATTTGTAATAACCCCCTTTTTCATAGAAATTAATGATTTGAAAAAATTTTCTGTAAAAAAATGTCAAAAATGTATTTATATTACAAAAAAAAAAAAATAGGGGATGTAACCCTTTCAAACAAAAATGCTGCACACGTGATTGCCTTTTGATAAAAAATATTTTGGCCTTGGTTTTACTAAAAAAATATTATTATTTTTCGAGATATTGGGAAAAAACGATTTTTGAGTGCAAACTTTGGGGGTAGTTTTCACCCCCTTAAACCGTTTTTCGGACGATAAAAAAAAACATGTATATCATGTTTTTTGATCCTCTTTAACATATTTCAGTTTCATCAAAATCGGAGGCGGACACCTCGCGAGGTATCCTTGTTAGACCTGCTTTTTCAATTGGGATCCGCTGTACTGAAATACGTCACCGAGTGGCAGAATTTGAAACGTTCAAAAACAGGTAGATTTTGAAATTTTAGAAGGGCGATCACAGAAAAGTACAAGATTTAAATAATCTTTGGAGTGTTATAAAATAAAGCAGATAGTGAATACGAAAGCTATAGCTTTATAATTTTTATGATTATATATAATAGGAATACACTTCTCACAGTGTACCAATAATAATTCTACAAAAATATTAAATTTTTAGCATTGACATGTGTAAATATCGTAAACTATGGAAATAGTAAAAGTCTATATTTCTTTTTGATTCGTTATTATAAACCATTAAAAAATGAAGACGTCTATAAAAATTAATGATATTATAAAAAATATATATTGTTACAAATATGTCGAATATTTCTAACGATTTATATTATAAAAAATGGAATTCATAGAATAAATAAATATTATAAATTTGTAGAATTAAAAAGTGTACTTGTGAACAACATTTAAATAGTAATAAGTACAGTATAAAGAAAAATACTTATCCATTTATGTATTTTAATTATGTATGTAGATACTTAATTTACATAAAATGTAAATAATATATATAGGTACAGTGCTCTGCATTAATGCCTTCCCTTGAAAACAAGTCAACCCAACCTTGGTTTCCATAAGATTCTAATGAAAACCAGGATTGGGTTGACATGTTTCCAAGGGAAGGCATTAATGCAGGGTACTGTACAATGGCGAATTTTAAAAATTCATGTTCTCAACAAGTTTTACTTTAACAAAAATATAAATGATGTATATTTTATGCAAATAAAGTAACTACATAATTAAAATACATAAATAATTATGTACTTTTATTTATACTGTCCTAATTACTATTTAAATATTGTTCACAAATAGACTTTTTAATTATACAACTTTATAATATTTATTTATTCTATAAATTCTATTCTTTATAACATAAATGGATAGAAATATTCGACATATTTGTAACAATAGATATTTTTTATAACATAATTAATTATTATAGATGTCTTCAATTTTGCTTCCTCATAGAGGAAGCTTTCTAGTGGTGACAAAATCCAGTTTCCCAAAAAAGGTTTTTTTGAACATATTTCAAGGGCAATATATCTAATATGATGTCCTGAAAAATTGTCCGGATGTGTGTGTGTGTCACGATCCAGAAATTTCTTGAAAACGCGTAGAGATAAATTGATGAAATTTTGCATAGTTATTCCACTATATACCTAGTTGAATTTCTTATAGGGGTTTACCAAAATATTGAATTTTACAAGTTTCGTGTACTTTTATAATTTTCGTAAAATTCATTTTTTCACTATAACTTCTCAAATATTCAAAATTTAAAACTGATGTACGGATTATAAAGATTCCTTGTGTCAAGACGAATCGATTGACCTATATGATTAATGCATTTCATTAAAAAATAAGGATGTTATGGTTAATTGTATTTTCAAAAATTAATTTTTCGACTATAACTTTTCAAATAATCAAAATTTTGACCTGACGTAAGGAAAATAAATGTTTCTTGCATCGAGACGAATCGATTGGTCTATAATATTATTCCATTTCATTGAAAAATAACAAAGTTATAGTTGTACTTAATTTTCAAAAATTAGTTTTTCAAATATAACTTCTCTAATATTCAAAATTCGAAGCTGACATAAGGGAAATAAAGGTTCCTTGTGTCCAGACGAATCGATTAACCTATAAGATTAATGCATTTCATTGAAAAATAAGAAAGTTATGCTTTATTGTAATTTTCGAAAATTAATTTTTCGAATATAACTTCTCAAATAATCAAAATTTAATGCTGATGTAAAGAATACTTAACGCTACCTCTATGAGGAAGCAAAGTGCTCATTGAATGAGTACAAAAGTTGATTCAACTTGACAGCTAGTTTAATGGTTTATCATAACAAAGCAAACTAGCTGTGAAGTTGTATCAACTTTTGTGCTCATTCAATGAGCACTTTGCTTCATGTAAGCAAATATGATTTGCTTCCTCATAGAGGAAGCATTAATTATTCTTT
>CAJFCO010017439.1:0-15185 GCA_904066015.1 Synergus gifuensis | reverse complement strand
CCACGTTGATCACACTGATACGTCTACGCTGATAACTAACTAATACGTCCACGTTGATCACACTACTACGTCCACGTTGATCACACTGATACGTCTACAGTGATAAAAAACTAATACGTCCACGTTGATCACACTACTACATCGACGTTGATAGAGTTTCGTCCGGACAATAGGGCCCAAATTGAGATAAATACCGCGGGCCCAAAAGAGGAAATCAGTCTCGAGTTCGACAGGAAAGGGTGTAGTACTACGGTGAACAGTCTTCAGTTTCGAGTCTTGAATTACCAAGTTCAAAGTGCGGAAATCTTCGGTCTTAAAAGTAAACCTGCAGTATCTACAAGTAGTTTGAGTTTCCGGATCTCGTGTGTAACAGTCTATCACAATATGCCTACAAGTGGAACATACTAAAACCCCACAAGTGAATTAGAACTATTGGTGCAGGTATAAATTACACAAATAATTATCCACGAAGGTATCTACGGAAATCCCAAGGACTAACAGCGACCAAGAAAATATACAATTCCAATCATCACCGGTAAGCCCGTCACTTATCACTCAACTCAGGCTCATTTTAACTCGTCGTAAGGGTCAATTCTATTTCTAATTGTAAGAGAAATCTAAAATTGTAAACCTAAATTTAATAAATTGTTCATTTTAAAAGTACTAATTCCGTTCATTTGGCTTGTCCTCGTTCCCAGATTCGCATTAAATTGCGAACTAAAACGAGGGAATTAGTTATAAAGAAATAGAGTCTGTTGCCAGTTAGGACGATAAATAAATTAATGCCAAGTAGGACGTAACACTAGTAGAAAAAATAATTTAGAATTTTTAATTCTTGAAATATAAAATTTTGTAATTCTTTATCTAATTCGAGAAATCTCCATAAGTCTCATAAAATTTCGTGAAATTCCTTTAATTTTCGTAAATTCACTTGATATTCCTTAAAATTACTCAAAGACCCATGAAATCTGATTAAATCTCTTAAAATTTCTGAAAATCCACTGAAATATCGTAAAATCCTTTGAATTCTTTAAAAGTCCTTAAAATTACTAAATATCCCATAAAATATCGTAAAATCCCTTAACATTATTTAAAATCCCATGAAATGTCAAGAAATCTTTTAAAATTCCTGACAATTCAATGAAATCTCGTAAAATCCCTTGAAAGTCCTCAAAATGAGTTAATATCCCGTAAAACATCTTACACAACTTTCTCGTTTTTCAATGAAATGCATTAATCTTATAAGTCAATCAATTCGTCTCGACGCAAGGAACCTTTATTTTCCTTACGTCAGCTTCGAATTTTGAATATTAGAGAAGTTATAGTGAAAAAATGAATTTTACGAAAATTATAAAAGTACACCAAACTTGTAAAATTAAATATTTTTTTAAACCCTTGTAAGAAATTCAACTAGGTATATAATGGAATAACTATGCAAAATTTCATCAATTTATCTCTACGCGTTTTCAAGAAATTGTTGGATCGTCACACACACACACACACACACACACACACACACACACACACACACACGACAATAAAAAAATTTTCCTTATACTTCAATATGTGTTCTATAAACCTTGTAAAAAGAAACCCGATCCCTTTTCCCATCTGCTCAATAAAAATGATCAAATATAAACCCTTTTTTAGCTTCTAGAGTGGTGTTACCTCTTAAATATAAATAAAATAAAAAAGTGTCTACCTTTACAGGGGGTTTCCTCGTGATATGTGATATCAAAAAGTTCATTGCAATATCTTCACAATTCATGTATTCATCTACTTTATCCCTAATCGCTTGAGGAAGCCAGTGTGTATACAAATATGTATAATGCTTGTGTATAAAAGCAGCTCCTGTCAAAACCATTGACAGTTCGCAGGAATAATTAGAATTGTAATTCCAAGCATTGTTATAATTTTGATCCCAAGCGTGAAATCGACCAGGAAACCCAACTACACGGTCACGATGTTCTCTCCAAACTCTGTAACGAAAGGGAAGATCAATTCATCTCTACACAACCGTACATTATAAATAGAGACCCCTATTTTATACGAAGCGCATAATCGCATAATGTCTCAGAATTGAATATTACTCGAAATCTTTGCGATTTATGAAGTTTCTAAATTAATTAAGAAGATTCGTCATCGCATAAAAACGCATAATTTTTTAATTTTCGCATAATTTTGGAAAATTTCAATTTTTGAATGGAAATTTTGCTATTAATTGACAACAATTCAAAAATCTTAATAGATTTTATAATAATTTATTGGTTTATTACGCTACTGGATAGAAGTTTTTTTTCTTTTAACTAAATTAAAAGCTATCAATATGAGCCCAGGACGAAGCTACTTTGTTTAAAATTGCAAAGAACGTCAGATCTCAATGTTTTGTAAAAATATCAATAACTTTCGAATAATGAAGATTTTTTTAATTTCTTGTACTTATTTTAAAAGTCGATTTCTACAGTATAATTATTTCTCTGCATTGTACAAGGACTCAAATTTCGATTTGAAATATGTAAAAAGTTCAATATCACCTTATCAGTAGGAAAATAATAATAAAAATCAAATGAATGTAAATTTTAATATAATTTTGAAGAAACATCATGATTAATAATTTTTTATATTTTATAAAAATATTTTTCTCAGTAGGAAAAATATTCAAATATTTCCAACTTTCTCACGACAACTTTAAGTCCCGCACAGTATAAAGAAAAAAATATCAGATTCTATAGAAAGTTTTCTTTAAAATAAGCTCGAGAAATTTAAAAAATGTTCATTATTTCGAAAAGTTATGGATATTTTTATAAAACATTGAGATTTGACGTAAAATTGATGCCAGTATTGAATATTTAAATTAAATATAGTTCTGATTTCCTCATCGCACAATTTCGCATAATCCAAATTTTTGAAGCAGAATTTCGCATAATAATCCATTTTTCTTCGCATAATTTAAAGATTTTAAAGAACAGAAAAAATTGTCTCTAATTATAAAATAGGTCATTTGTTACCTAACATTTAAATTACTCACCGAAATGCAAACATAATTTCATCGTGTCTTAAATGTGCATCATCATCAATAGAGAGAACAGCTTCCGTCTCAATTGCATCAAACGGTAGAAATCGATTGTTCAAACTATTTCTAGGCGCTTTTATAACCTGCATTGAAAAATACCATTACCATATAATAATAAAATATTTCCGCTTTATAAACACTAATAATTCCAAATTATAATCACATGTATTGGGACTCCAATATTGGGCCATCGAAGGTCTTCCATCGGCGGCTTAGGACTATTCCAGACTACAAGTACCTTATTCAAATAAGGTAAACCATAAAGACGAGCAAGAGAACTAATTAAAACTTGTTCTCTCTCATAAGTTAACATGACTATTGTAAATTGTTCTCTCGGGTGATTTCCTCCAAGAGCTTCACTAAATTCTTTACCTGCACCTCCGGCTCCTTTGCCGATTGGTCTAAATCCAACTTCAGATCCTACGTCATAAATAAACAGTTCTGTTATATTACAAATTTTACTTCATTCTGTACAGTTGAACTATAGAGGCAGCACACGCCACCTCAAAACTAAGTTTCACTTAAATGAGCAGTCTAAAAATTTTATATGAAAAATTATGATATAGGGATTCCTCCTGAGTAATTTTACTGAATCCTCCTTTTCTAAAAAAGACATGCATTTCAGACAACTTCATATTGTGTTCCTCATTATGCGTTACCTTTTAGTTAACTTCATACGCTAACCTTATTGGTCAATTCATATGGCGCATGAATTTAAATTGTCATTTCAGTTTCTATAGACGAAACACACGCGCGCGCCTAACTCGTATGAAAAAAAAATCGTTAAACCCCCCTTTAAAATAACACGAAATTTTTTGTTTTCTCATCAATTTATGCGATTTTTCTAGAAAAAAAACAAGTAAGATTAACGATTTCTTTGTTAAACACCTTTACCAGTGTGATTAATATTGATTGACTGTCTGATCCTTTTTAGATTTTAAAAACTGAATTAATTAAAGTAGAGTAAATTATCTTAAGGGCATGCTCTACGGTGACGACGTAACCAATTTTTTTGACGATCACCAAGTCCAAACGGAATCATATATCGCTCTCAAAATTTGGAACACAGGAAATGAGACATTAAATTGCGTTTGTATATTTAGTTGTAGTCAAAATTTTGAAAAAAAAATCAAGTCGGTAAAGTAGGGATCTGATTTTTTTTCAAAATTATGGCTCCAACTAAATATACAAACGTAATTTAATGTCTCATTTCCTATATTTCAAATTTTGAGAGCGATATATGATTCCGTTTGAACATAGTGAGCGCCAAAAAACATTGTTCACAACCAAGCGCAGAGCATGCCCTTAAAATTATTATAAAGAAAATTTTACTTTTCACTCGTTCCTTTCCAAAAAAAGTTGGCACAAATTTATTTTTTAAAAAAAATTTTTTAATGGATTTCTTTTTAACCCTTTGACAACAACGTGGAATCGTGGGACGAATAGAAGAACGTGGGGTGCCTGCACACCCCACTCTGTTTTTTGCGTTTAAATTATGTGCCGGCTTTCAAGAAATACTGGGATTCAATCCCAAATACCTATAATCAATGAAGCAACTATCCAGTAAAGTTTTCCAATAGCTTAGCAATTGTTTAAAAATTTATTGAATTTGTCATAAACAAATAAATGAGTGGTGAAAATAGATTCATGGGGATTGACAGTGATTTGTTAATTGATTCGCACTAAATATGAATCATTTATAGTCAGAAACCGTTTTTTAACAAAATTGATGAAAGACAATAAATAATTTGTTATTTTATAAACAAATTTTTTATACAATTGGCCATATCAGGTATTTCTGATGAAATAAATAAAGTTTTTTCTACTGAATCCGACAAAAATTATAGAGAAATGTTACTTACTTATTAAATTTAGGCATTCAATAACAACTGATGATTGTTTAAACAAATGTAATTAACAAATGCACTGTTTGGCTATATTCAGAGGTAGAAACTTGATTCTTTCAACATAATCAAGTGTAAATGACTAATTTTTAAACCTTCAAGGTGTTTACATAACAATAAACAATTTCATTTGTTAACAACAATTATATAAACAAATTTTTATCGTCTTAGGCAATTTTGGAGATAAAATTGCGTTTCTCTGATGTTATTAGCAACTTATTATTTACCAATCACTCTTTGCTATCAATTGATAACAATTGATAATTGTTTAAACATAATTAATTAACAAATGCACTGTTTGGCTGTTTTCAGAGGTAGAAATTTGGTTTTTTCAACATAATGAAGTGTAAATGACTAATTCTCTGACCTCTAGGGAGCAACAATTTTAACAATTTTATCAATCAACTATTTTAAATGTTAAAAAAAATTAAAACTAGCATCTTAGGAATTTTTGCTAAAAAATGCCTAAGATGATAAAAATTCGTTTATATAATTGTTTTTCACAATTGAAATTCTTCATTGTCATGCAGACTCCCTAAAAGATTAAAAAGTAGTCATTTACACATCATCACGTTGAAAAACTCAAGTTTCTACCTCTAAAAATAGCCAAACAGTGTATTTTTTAATTAATTATGTTTAAACAATTATCAATTGTTATCGATTAATAGCAACGAGTGATTGGTAAATAATAAGCTGCTAATAACATCATAGAAACGCAACTTTATCTCCAAAATTGCCTAACACGATAAATATTTGTTTATATAATTGTTGTTAACAATTGAAATTGTTTATTGTTATGTAAACTACCTAAAGTTTTAAAAATTAGTCATTTAAACTTGATTACGTTGAAAGAATCAAGTTTCTACCTCTGAAAATAGCCAAACAGTGCATTTGATAATTAAATTTGTTTAAAAAATCATCAGTTGTTATTGAATGCCTAAATCTAATAAGTAAGTAACATTTCTCTATAATTTTTGTCGGATTCAGTAGAAGAAACTTAATTTATTTCATCATAAATACCTGATATGGCCAATTGTTTATAAAAATATGTTTATAAAATGACAAATTATTGATTATCCTTGATGAATTTACTAACAGGGGCTGAAGTGATACGGAAAGAGAAGGTACTTAAAGCGGGAAGCCATCCTGCAACTTGTACACAGCAGAAATGCGTTTTTTGTTGCGTTGGGGTAGTCATACACCCCACGTTGTTGTCGAAGGGTTAAAGGGGGCTTAACCATTCTTTTTATATTCTTGACCTCTCAGTGGAAAGATAATGTATTTGACTATCAATTTCTGAAACTTTGTTCATTGCACACAACACAAATCCAATAGGTTTGAAAGTGACAACAACTATTATACTTATAGGGTAATGTATACTTAAAGATCAAGATCTTATTATTAATCTTTTATTTACCTAAAAATTTTGCGTCACTGGGCAAGACAGTATCAAAGGGAAGTTGAGGATATAAATAAAATGGATCCATCCAATCATTCCAAATCTCATATCCTTGAGTAAGCATGATTGTATAATTTCTTCTGAAGGCAGGAGATGGATAAGGAGGCTCAAGAGGTCCGAGACTTTCCTCAGCTTCAGATTCGGCTACAATAGAATCCGACTTTAAAGGCTGAAAAGAATTAATTAATTCTTTTAATCTTCAGATGATACAATAAAATAAGCAAAGACTTTAAATCAGTGATGTCCAACGCGTGAGTAAATGAGTAGCTGTCTACCCCCTCTCTTACCTCAAATGGGTTTATTCCCCATAGCTGACATGAAATAAAATCATAACGCCGAGCGTTATCAAAGGACACCCGAAAGCACATTCCCTGAAAATTTCATTTACAAAATCCAAAAACTGACGAACTGATCACGAGCTAAAGTGAAAAACGGATTAAAATCGATTTTTTCCAAAAAAGACAGTTTTTCTTTTTTTTTGCGTTTCGCGCGCTTGTGTCCTTCGTGAAGCTTGCGCCTTACAGAACGTTTTTACCTATGTTTTTTTTTAATTTAATTAAATTATATATTTTGCTTCCTCATAGAGGAAGCTATGTAGTCGTGAAAAAATCCATTTTCTAAAAAAAGGTTTTTTACATTCTCATCAGAGAAGGTATTAGATTTGTGTAAAATTTGACCCCCCCCAGTTTTTGTCAAATGTCCACGTTTTGGGAACCCCTGAACCTGAAAAACATGTTTTTACGAATGTGTCTGCCTGTCTGTCTGTGTGTGTGTGTGTCTGTAGATGTTTAGTTTGTGAGCACGATAACTTTCGAAAGAATTGACCGATTGGATTGTCCTTTTAGTGTCCTTTAGTGTCCTAAAATGAAGGTCAAGTTCGTTGGCCAGCCATTTTGGATAAAAATTCAAAAAGTTGGAGCATTTTGAAAAATTTGGAAACCATTTGTTTTTTAATCTAGAAATTCTAATGACGTATGTTCGTAGTACTCAAAAAGTCGAACAATTTTTCTTAATGACTTTTTTGGATAAAAAAAAATTGAAAGACATAACATTTTGAAAATCCAAAAAAATGAAAGGAAACTTAAATTAGAAGCCAAACAACGCACGATATGAAAAAAAGTCTAAAGATGATAAATGTTTCTTTTTGAACGCCCTATAGGATCGGCATAACAACTTTTTGAATTTCTTTAAAAAATCGAAAATTAAAATTTTGTGCCAAATAACGCGAGATGCAGAGTAAATGATAAGAAACATAATTATTTGTCTTAAAAATATCTACAAGTTCTCCTTTAGCCATTTTTCAATAGGATGAGTATTTTTCGTTTTAATCATGAAAAATATTGTTAAACAGAGCCGAGCGCGAAGCGCGAGGTTTAAATCAAATATCGAGCCCGAAGCGCGAATGCCCTGATGAGAATGTTCTCCTTAAGGTCGATAGAACCTTAAGTAAATTAGTTAACTTTTGAATTCAAAGCTGTAATTTAATTTAATTTAAATTTAATTTAATTAAATTTTAAAAAATATATAAAAATATAAATTACAAATATGAAAAAATAAATTAAAATATAACTAGGGGTGCCATTGTGAGCACACATTCTCATTACACACGGAAAAAATAAGTGTTCCAAATAATGGAAAAAGTTTGCGAAATTTTAACACAATAGCAGTTCACTTTTGGACAGAGCTAAAATTTGTCAGAAATTGGAAGAGTTAACTTTGTAAAGTTTGATATGCAATTTTGTTAAAATATGAGATAAATTGACGAGTCATTAGAAAAATGTTTGTGAAAATTTGAGTAAAAAGGAAAAGAACTAGTGTAACAGTTATTTATCAAAGATCCGAAAGCAGTTTGCGAAATTTTAACAAACTGTTATTCATATTTTCGTAAAGAGTGTTGCCGATTCGAAAAAAAAAAATAGATACGTTTTTGTTTACGTGTTGAATGTTTGTGGACGTTGAGAAGGTCATACATACATATACATATACACAAGTCTTATAATGTCTAATTTTGAACACAAATACAAATACATACACATCATATAATATCCTACATATAACTATAACTAATACATATATAACGCTATTCGCTGACGCACGCTACACGCTGAGTCTGCTTATTCGAATCGTTCTTATATACTAAATTCATGAACCGATCACCACTTGCGAGAAATAGATCAGTGATGGGTCGAAATTTTTCGAGGTCCCGATCCAAAGATGAGATTTTTGAAATTTATTTTGAAATTTTTGAAAATATAAAAGATAGCTATATTTATATATCGCTTTGAATAATATATTTATATATCGCTTTATATATTGCTTTGAATTAATTAAAACTCCATTAAATCACTTAAAGTTAATTTAAATTCACTAAAATCACCTAGAATCGCTTGAAATCCCCTTAAATTCTTTAATATCAATTAAAATCACTTGAAAAACTTTTAAAAATTTAGTAATTACTCTAAAGTCTTGAAACTCGCCTAATTCTTTTGAAATTCTTTAAAAATTCTTTTAAATTACTAATTTTATCAGTATTTCATTAACAATATTTTATGAATCTTATTAGTATTTTATTATTATTTTGTTAATAATTAACGTTATTTATATATTCTTATATTGAATGACTATTTCTTCAAGTATTCAGTTCGTCGGTTGTGTGGTCACGTGGTTATACTATGGTCACTAATACTAATAAAGACAATCGGGATACCATATTCTGTCACTAACACAACCGAAAAATACGCGGAAGAGAGCTGAAGTGAGTCAGCGTAAAACACTTTGTGCAAAATTGTAAAACTTTTTGAGACTCTTTCGTTGACTAGCAGTTCACTTTTTCATTTCTGTGTTTGAGAAATTTTCTATTCCAATCAATTTAAAAAGTGGATCATTCTGTTTTTAAGAAATTGATAATTTTTTTAGACATTGTGACAAAGTATGGAATAAAAATTGGAAAATTGCTGTTCACATAATGAATGTCAATAATTCGTAAAATTTTTTCCAAATATTCGTAAACCTAATCCACTATTTGATAAATTTATACGAAATTTTGTTAAAATTGGGGTCTGTCCAAAAGTGAACTGCTATTTTGTTAAAATTTCGCAAACTTTTTCCATTATTTGGAACACTTATTTTTTCCGTGCACTTCGTTCGCTTGAATTCATTTAAAATATATCATTGCTGCTATAATTTAAATGAAGAAGAAAACTAATTTACGTAAGGTTCTATCGACCTTAAGGAATACATTCTCATCACAGTACTTGCGCTTCACACTATGTTTCATTGATATTTGCTTTAAAATTTTTTTAAAAAATATTTTTGATGATTAAAACAAAAACTAATCATCATATTAAAAATGGTAAAGGAAGAATTTGTAGATCTTTTAAAGACCAATAATTACGTTCATATAATTTTCTCTGTATCACGCGTTATTTGGCTCAAAATTTTAATTTTCGATTTTTCAAGAAAATTCAAAAAATTGTTACGACAGTCCTGTAGAACGTTCAAAAAGATATATTTATCATCGTTTAACTCTTGTTCATATCGTGCATTATTTGGCTTTAAATTAATTTTTTTTTTTTTTATAATTTTCAAAATGCTCTAACTTTTTTAATTTTTATCAAATATGGCTGGCCAACGAACTCGGCCTTCATTTTAGGACACTAAAAGAGTATACCAAAGGCCAATCCAATCGGTCAATTCTTTCTAAAGTTATCGTGAACGAAAAATAAACACACACACACACAGACAGACACACACACACACACAGAGAGAGACAGACAGACAGACAGACAGACAGACAGACACAGCACAGACACAGACACAGACACAGAGAGAGACATATTGGTAAAACCATGTTTTTCGGGTTCAGGGGGTCAAAAAACGTGAAGATTTAACAAAAATAGGGGGGTCAAATTTTACACAAATATAATACATTCTCTGATGAGAATGTAAAAATATAAATTATATATAAAAAATATATACTTTAATTAAATTTAATAAAAAAACATATAGGTTCAAGCGTCCTGTAAAGCGCCAAGCTTCACGAAGGGCATAAGCGCGCGAAGCGGGCAACACGGAGCGCGAAGCGCGACGACCGAACTATATTCGACCCCCCGCGCGCCGTAGGCGCGCTCATTTTTTTTCTTTTTCTTATTGAACTTATAGAACTTTTCGCCCTTTTTTAAATAATTTCAGAAAATCTGAAAGTTTAGTTTAAAAAATATCACACTTCAAAGAAATATTTTTACCATTTTATATAATAACCATTTGATTTTCAAAAACTTAATATTTAATCCAGATCGAAAGTAAGCGAAAACCTCGAGCTAGATAATCAGAAACTTTTCTGCCCTCCGGCCAGAAAGCGTCAACTTCCCGGCCGCTGCGCTAAACGAAGTTGCCGCTTTCTGGCGTCGTCGAGCAGAAAAATAGTATACACACCTTGGCCAGTAAAAAAGAAAGCCTCAGATCACATTTTTGTCAACCTCGGCTTCGCCTCGGTCGACAATTACATGTGATCTGAGTCATTTCTTATTTTACTGGCCTAGGTATGTAATATACTATTGTTAGTTCGGTAAGCTTCGTTTGATATAAACATTCAGAATAATGGAAAACTATGCTCGATTGCTTGAATTTCCAAAATTCACACTATGCTGCTTTTGCCTGTCATTTTGTTATAGAAATAACATAAAATATGAAAAATATAAAATTAATTTCTTATACGTATATATTAATTTAATATTTATTAATTACTTGAGAAAAATTTGAATTAGCATATTCGACAGTTGTCGAATTTTGTGGAATTAATATCGACACTGTTGAATACACTAATTCAATTTTTTTCTCAACTAATTATTAAGCATTAAATTAATTATAAGTATAAAATATTACTTTTATAATTTTCATACTTTGTATTATTTCTTTAATAATATGTAATATTTAAGAATTAATAATTAATATAATTATTACTTTTATTATTATTATTATTATTATTATTATTATTATTAATGTTAATAATTAATAAAATCTTGTTTTTTAATTTTTAATTAAAGTGTATTCAACTTTTTCTTATTACAAAAATTTTTTTAAGTGTATCTTCGTTTCACTCTACTAGACTCCACCAAATAAAAAGATTTAACATTTTTCGGATCATCTGTAATGACTAATTGCTGATCAATAAGGGTAGAAAAATTTAGTTGACGCGGCACTAACCAACCCAGAACATATATGTAGTTAACATAACATATTTAAGTGATTTTGTACAATATAAAAATTTAAAAATTCCCGCGTCACCCGGGATTATCAATATACGACGCGTCACCATCTGTGTTTGACCAATAAGGAATTGGGTCCACGCATTTCAGCATTACACTTTTCGATATTCGATACGTATGATCTTTTTAGAATAGGAAAATAAAATATGCAACAGAATACAGCAAGTAAAAAGCCACCAATATAAACGTACCACAAAACTTTCGTTGAACACACTTGGGCTGGAAGTTTGTGGTGCAGGCAAAGGAGGAATTCCAAGTCGATCCCGAATAGAGGCAACGATCGTGTCGACAGCACCTTGAGCTGTTCCAAGATAACGCTCCCATATCAATCTTCCGTGTCTGCGCAAGGCCAATATATCATTGTCCGGTATAGCACGCAACAAGAAGTGCATCTCCGTTACTCTAGCCTTGGGTAAAAATATAGCTGCTCTCCGCCAAGAAATAACTTCCTTATAACTAAGAAATATCTGATCTCCTCCCAAAATAACAGGTACAGCACCAGATCGCAAAGCTTCATAAAGCCTCGCTTGTATCGAAGAAGTAGTAACGAACGTCGTGTTACTAGGCGCTAATATCAAAGTGAATGTGGAATCTTTTAAAATTAATCTCCTTGATGAATCCGTACCACAAAGCGACCAATCTAGAGCCTCTATCACACTTCCATCGTCAGATGCTGGAATACACTCGAACTGGATGAAAAATCTATCAAAGGTGACACCAGTACTCATGTCCTTGAGATGTTGAATAATAAAATTCTCCAAGTTATTCTCGTCTACTGCCAACCTCTCTAAATCTGCCTCAGCGTCATCCATTTGATGCGTCGTTGCGGTAATTTTCAATGATTTCATTTCACCTTGAAAGGATAATAAATATCTCCTTCTTGCTGGTAACATTTGCGCACATTCTTGCCATATGTCGCCTCCTGGTGGTCCCAGAATGGGTGGAACGATCAAATCAAAACCATCTCGAAATTGATTTCGATAAAACGTCGACTGCACTATCATCGCCCGGCCTGTATCTATTCCTTTAAAAATGTCTCCAGCTTCAAAGGACAAATCTCTGCGAGCGAAATTCAATAGAATATGGTTTCTACCATCTCCTCCCCAATAGGGAAGAGCGTGTAACTTTTTAACGTCAAGAGGGTTGCTGAATTTTTCAGCATTCAAATTTTGTTGTACAGAGAGTGATTCTCCAACCAAAAGTATGTAAATACAAGCTTCTGCAGGATTAGTTGTCAAGTGAGGATTGTAACCAAGTGTTTGCTTAATCGTTGTCTTGAGAAATCCATCTACGTCCCACCTCGAATTAACAACAGAGAACTGATCAGGATCGTAAAGATAGATAGGGAAACCACTTGTTAACGCACATCGACTATGGTCGAAACAATTATACATTCTGCAGGAATGAGGATCGGGGCTTGCTATTGCTACAGGAACTTTGTTAATCAGAATTCTTTTTGGGAGAGCTAACTCTGGTGTGTTTCGTTCGACAGCTTCCCTTTGTGCAGCTTGTGCCTGAACTACGCTGATTTTCAGTCTATCCAAGTCCATCTGTTGATGCAGAAGTTCTTGTTTCAGTTCATCAATTCTTTGCGTAAAACCACTAACTTCTATCTGCAGTCTCTGGCGTTTTGCTTCTAGGTCCCTGAGCTCATTGCTGACTGAAGTTTTAATGCGCAACATTTCCTCAATTCGTAGTTTTAAATCCATAGCCTTCATCGATGTAAAATCCTCGAAAGCTTCTAGCTTTGAACGAGTGTGGTGAATATCCATGTTTGAAGAATCAGACTCGACCTAAAATATTCAAAATAACCCGGTAATAAGGGTTGAATAGAGAAGAATTAATATTTTCAGATTTCAGCATAAAAGTCAATATTATTCTATTCTTTTGAATGCGCAATTTTTCCATATGTCTAAAATGTCATCATAAGAATAAGATATATTTAATTTCCACATTTAATTCATTTCTATTTCTATAGTTATCGCCATAATTCTCAGAGTAGTTTACTGTTCCACAAAAGAGAACGTATTTTCAACATATTTAATTTCTTCTAATTGTATCGGTAGGTACATCAGAGATGTTTTTTGTATTCCGTAAAAGTGGTCATATTTTGAGCTTATTTAATTTCTTATAATCAGTTCACAACATAAGTTTTGAAATTTCAATTCTAATTAATTAAGGTGTGCCTCTCTACACGGAGAAAAAATAACGATACTGAGCACTTGGGATAGTTCGAGATTCGAATGCTCGAGCTTCACGTGCTCAGAACATTCTATATTCGAACTATGAATTTAAGCGTGTTCTCCGTACTTACATTAATATTGAGAACATTTATCACTTAAATTCACACTTTGTGTATTCAATTTAGCTCAAATATCTAGTACGTGACTTGTTCCACGTATAGAGTGCACGTATTTTCTCTCCGTGTAGAGTTAAAATAATTTTAATTCACATATTTGAATATATTTCATGTGTAATATATTGTCCTCAATGTTAGGAGGGATTAATTATTTATTAAAATATAAATAAATATAAATTTGAATATTTTCTGACTGTATAAGATATAAAACAATTTAATAATGAAAAAGAATTAAGTGTCTAAATGTCCAGCTAGACGGTCTCAAAATTTCGTTTAAACGTATAGCTCATGGACAAAGGCAACAGGGGACTAGACATGCCATTGCGGGGATGAGTCAATGAGGAGCATGGACATAGGAATAGAGGGGACTAGCCCTGTCGTCCTCAAATGGCGAGGGGTAGTGAAGCCATGAGGGAGGAGAGTCCCCGTCACCGCCTGATTAGTTTGTAGAGACCGCAATTTTTTATGGAAACCACTTCCGACTGCCGCGCTATTTCAAATATGAATTTTTTCTAGCCGTACACTATAGCAAATGATAGCAAACTATAGGATATTAACCGGAAGCACATCAGCGCCAACAGCCGTTGTTTGGTGCTCATAAAAATGGCGGACACCCCCCCCCTTGACTTCAACACCGCGCTGACAGGGCTATTCCCCTCTATTCCTATGTCCATAATGAGGGGGGAAAAGTCCGCCATCTTTTGATGTCCCGCGACAAATATGGCAGGGCCCACATGTTTATATTTTCTTCATGGACATTCAACCAATAGAACATTCGCCAGTAGAACATCGTGAGGTGGCGGCTCTCACCACTCATGGAATTTTCCCCTCTACGGGAATTCAACCCCTCTCGTCAGGCTATTGGCATAAATAATAATTGTGCCCGTATTCTGTTGATAAACTGAAAAGTGATCTGTTCGTCTATTTATTTTTATGGTAGTTTTAAATTGTTATTTTTATTTATATGTTAAATTAAAATAATTAAAGTTTAATAGCATGTAAATTAAATGTCTAAGCGCATCAAAAATTATACTTGGACCACGCTGACCGATTTTCTTCATTTATTCAATTCTATTAATTCAAGCTATATTGAAGGAAAAAAAAAAAAAAAAAAAAAAAAAAA
>CAJFCO010017437.1:14743-33649 GCA_904066015.1 Synergus gifuensis | reverse complement strand
AGCAAATCATATTTGCTTACAGGAAGCAAAGTGCTCATTGAATGAGCACAAAAGTTTATACAATTTCACAGCTAGTTTGTATTATGGGTGTTAAAGAAAAAGAAAAAATTTGTTCAATTCATCAGTTTTTTTATTATAAAATCAATAAAAATAGAATACAAAACATTGAATACACCGAAGCTAAAAATTATTGAAGTTTCGATGTTCTTCGAGTTCAGTTTTGTCCATTACGACCACGTACTTGGTGACGACGAAGAATATGCGTATGGGCAAGGAAGCGTTGTTGAAGACTTTCTCTAAACTCATCGGTCACTTCAACAATCCGATTGGTGCTTATGCGTAATATACAATTAATATCATAAGGATCTACTCGACGATAGAGGTTATTATCAATCGTTCCTAAAAAGTAATCACCAACTATTACTGGTAGGTGTCCAACAGAGTCTCCAGTTAAGTGAATCGCACGATTTTGGACCACATAAGAAGGAGGACGGTTATCCGGATACGGATCTGGCATAATAAAATTTGCCTGCGAACTTAATTCTGTAAATAAAAATAGATAATTATGAATTTGAATAAAATATGAAATAATGGGGTTCTCTCTCAATCTGAATTAGTTAAATCTTAATAATTGAAAGTAGTTTTCTACTTATTCAAATACATAGTGGAAATTCCTCTACTATAAATTAGTAAAAAGTTACTAATTTAATTAGTAACGAGAATGAACTAAATGAGTTGTTAATTTGTTAATAAATTAATTAGTAGCATAACTACTAAAGAAAATAGAAAGTTTCCTCTAAGAGCGAAGCTATAAATGTCTTCTAAAGAAATCAGTTAAATTTCGCTGAGTATTGCTTTAAACAGTAATTAAGAAATAAATTATTAATTGCAGTTGTAATTAACTAAATTTCTTTAAAACGCTTTGAAATTTTAGAGTGACAGGTGTAATTAATTTTTGAAATTTCTTTATAAACATGAACTGTGATATTTACTCACTTTACAGTATACTTTGGGTTAGAATTGTTTATTTTACGATTATATGTATAACAGGCTTAAACTTAAAGCAATTAAATTATTATTAGACCTACTTTTATGAAGAATAATTTCGTATTAAAAGTAGAATACTTTAAATTTCTTAAAATTCTTAGAAGCTTTATAAAATCTTTTAAAATTCCGCACGAAACTTAAAAATTCCTTAAAATTCTTTGAATTCCCTAAACTTGCTCAAAAAAACTTTTAAAATTTCATGAATAGAAACCTCTTAAAATCTTTTTAAAATATTAAAAATCTCTTTATATCCCTTAGAAGTTAGTCAAAATTTCTAAAATTCCTATACAACTAAATCGGGAAAATTCGCGACACTGAAAAATTTCCGACACAAGAAAATTCCCGACAATGGAAAATTCCCGAAAAGTGTTACAAAAATGTCTGACAAATATTTTGTAAAATACTAAATAATTAAACAAATTTTTTAAAGTATTATTTAAATTATTTATTTACTAAAATAATTTTTTCGTGAATTATCCATTTTGTGGATTTTTTTAATTATGGGAAGTTTACAGTGTCGGGAATTTTATATTGTCGCAGCAATTTTATAATGTTCGAAATTTTATTTTTCGAGAATTTTCAGTCGTCCCCTAATAACTAAATCTTCTTAAAATATTTTGTAATTTATAATCACAGGTGTAATTAAATTTTGAAATGTCATTATGTATAAACATAAAGAATTTAAAAGTTACAGAATGTTCTTAAGGGCATGTAATATTTTACCATAAGAGCAATTTAGTTTACCCCATTATACATTCATAATAATAAATATTTGTAGCTAATAAGAGTCAATAAACCTTCGCCTCATATAGACAGAGGTTTATTAACTCTTATTAGCTAAAAATATTTATTATTATGCAAGTATAATTGGGTAAACTAAATTGCTCTTATGGTAAAATATTACATGCCCTTTAAAACCTTATTAAGATTCGAAGATTTCCAGTTTAATATTTACTGATTATACAGTTTATTTTAGAGATATAACATGCCTAAAAATAATGCGAATAAATGGATTTAATTACTTAATTAGACCACCCAAAATTAGGGCGTTATATGCTTTTTTTTGCAATTACCTACTTTTATGAATAGAAATTTCGTAATTAAAGTTTAAATACTATAAATTCCAAGAACAAATTAAAAGTCAGAAAAACGTTTTGATTTTATTTATAATATCTTAAAATTCCACAAAGACTCTTAAAATTTTGCGAAATCTTTTAAAAATCGCAAAAACGTTTTGATTTTTATTAAAGTTTCCTGAAAACCTTTAAAAACCTTCAAAATCTCTTACAATTTAATGAAAACCCTTGAAATTTCACGAAATCTCAAAAAAATCTTAAAAATTTTTAGAAACCTCTTGAAATTTCCTAAAATTACAGAAAAACCTGTAAAATCCCTTAAAATTCCTCAAAAAAAATATATAAAAAATTAAAATTCGTGGAAATCCTTGAAATCTTGTGAAATCTATTAAAAATAATAAAAATCTCTTTATATCTCTTAAAACTTTGTCAAAGTCTCTAAAATTCCTGGAAACCTTTTTAAATTACTTGAAATTTCACGAAAACCTTTAATATTCCTCAAAATTTCTTAAAATTACAGGAGAACAATTAAAATGTTATGAATTCTTTTAAAAATAATAAAAATCTCTTGATATCCCTTACAAAAGATTCGCGAATGTGTAATATAACTGTAATAGAACTTATAACTTATGAAATAAATTAAATTAATTAAATAAAATAAAATAATAAAATTTTAAAAATAAATCAAATAAAAAATAAAATATTATAAATTTAATGAATTTCACAATTATGTATTGCCAATAATATTATACTTCAAGTCGAAGATGTACTATTATTTTATATTTACCAATAGAATTAAGTAGAGTTGCAAAAGTTAAGAACAAAGTTCCAATATTGAAGAATCCCATTTTTGAAAAATTTAATAAGTAAAGTTTTCTGACGAAATATCTGGAATACTGTAAAAAACTACTAATTGTGTCTGGTTTTTATATCTTTTGTTTACACTTAAGCCTTTATCTGTAACTCTTGTAGTATAAATTATATTAAGACGTCATAAAGTTAACGAAGCACAGGAACGAATTTTTAAATTTTATCACGTATTTCATATTTATTGTCTTAAAATTTATGCTTTAAAAAAACACGTAATCATTATTAAATTTCTGAACATAAAATGTATATTAAATTTTCATAATCCTTGGAATTTATGGACTTACGATTGTTCTAGCTGATGTAATATTTGTGCACCATATAATGAATCAAAATTAAAAGAAAAAATGTTTAAATATTTATATATTATATAATTTAATAATTTAATTTAATAATATTTTATATATTATTAAATTTATTATTATTATGATTATTATTATTATATTATAATATTTTCATGCTGTTTTCAGAAACTCATAATCAACAAAAACATTTCTCAATTTTTTTATTTATATTTTTTTATTTTTTTCTATTTTATTTTATTTAAAAACTCAATATTTAATCAACGCACAAAGTAAAAAAAAAAACGCTTGTCCAGCTTTCTACCTCCTTTCAGTTCCTCGGAACTGGTAGACTTTATCTGGTCCACTTTTTCTGGTCTTTGTCATCACTAATATATATCCCTGGAGTGGACATTTTTTTTTTTTTTAATTGAAAATTAGATTTTACAGAACGTTTTTTACCTCTCCTAAAAAATTTAATAAATGTCAGTTAATTAATGCCACCATGATTCATGTGCATCCATCAGATTAATCTAGATTTACAAGATTCGTACACGAAAAAAGTATTTTCTTATCTTTTATTTTTCTGCATTATATGAAAGATTTCTTATTACGTTAAGTGGAAGAAGCTGTCAATCATGGTAAATTTTTACGTCACGTCTGTAGCTGATTCCATATCATTTACCGTCAACCTTGTAAACACATGACAGCATTATTAAAGTGTGAACATGAAATAAAAACGTAAGTAAAGCGATTTCTGAATTTCTTATTTTAAAAAAGAGATATTGCCAATATATGGAACACATTGTTGTCAAAAACCTAATTGCTTTAGAAACTGCGCGAATTGTGTGAATGTATATCGAATTTGAAAACAATCTTCAGATTTTGAAAATATTAAATATTAAATATTAAATATTAAATCCGAGTGAATCTGAAACCTATTCAAAAGCAATCCGAACCTTTAATCCGAATGAATCCACCAATCCGAATTAATCAGAATTAATCCGAACTTTGATGAAGTTTACCTAATATGAAATATTTGAGGTTATGTTTGGGTTTTTTTAGCGGCAATACCCTGGTGAAAGTTTCGGATAGGATTCCAATCCGAGCCAATCCGAAGTCATCCGGTTCAATGCGAAATCTCTATCCGAGCGAATCCAAATGTAACCGAACCATTCCGAAGAAACTTTTCAAACCGAATGAATCCGAATTTTCAATCCGAATGAATCCTAACCATTTCGAAGAAACTTTTCAATCCGAATGAATCCGAACCATTCCAGATAGGAATATTCCTTCTAACTTCGGATTGGCTCGGAATGAAACTGATTCGCTCGGAAAGAGACTTCTCATTGGCTCGGATTCATTCGGATAGGGAATTTTCTATCCGAAGACTTCGCCAGGGTGGATATTTCTCCACAAAAAAAAATTAAATATTGATGAAGTTCACCTTATTTGAAATCTTTGATGTTATGTTTGACTTTTTTCAACAGAAATGAATACTTCTGTACAAAAAACATCAAATATTGATGAAGTTTACCTAACTTGAGATATTTGAGGTTATGTTAGGGTTTTCACAGCGGATATGGATATTTCTGTAGAAAAATCAGCAGATAATGTTAATGGCTATTTAATTAAAAATATTTAATGTTTTTTGTAGAGAAATATTAATTTCTGCTGTGAAAACACAAACATAACCTCAAAAATTTTTTATTTGTTGACCTTTATAAATATTTAATGTTTTTTGTATAGAAATATTTATTTTCGTTCTGAAAACACAGACATAACCTCAAATATTTGAAATTTATTGAACTTCATCAATATTTTATGTTTTGTATATAGTGATATCCATTTCCGTTGAGAAAACCCAAACATAACCTCAAATATTTCGAATTAGGTGAACTTCAACAATATTTTATCTTTTTTGGAGAGAAGTATTCATTTCCCTTGACAAAACACAAACATATCCTAAAATATTTCAAATTATGTGAACTTCATCAATATTTGATGTTATTTTGTTGAGAAATATCCATTTCCGTTAAGAAAACCCAAACATAACCTCAATATTTGAACTTTGTTGAACTTCATCAAGATTTGATGTTTTTTGTATAGAAATATCCATTTCCATTGAGAAAATACTAACATATCCTCAAATATTTCAAATTAAGTGAACTTCACCGATATTTGATGTTTTTTCTATTCACTTCCGTTGAGAAAGCACAAAAAAAACCTCAAGGATTTCAAATTCGGTGAATTTCATCAATATTTAAGGTCAAGGTCAAAGTGAATGTCACCTTTGAATTCCTAGTTGAAAATTCCTTCAAGAATGACTCTAACCTCCCTAAAAACCTTGTTAAGTTCAAATGACCTTTGATTGACCTTCAATATTTACACTGTACCTTTGACTTTGGTACATATTTGATCGTAAAATTTCCCGCTCTATCGATTTCAGATTTAAAACAGCGGGTTTCTATTTAAAAAATATAATTGACCTTGAAAAAACCTTGAAGGTCATCGTCAAGGTCAAAGTGAAGGTCACCATTCAATTCTTTGTTGAAAGTTACTTTCAGAATGACATTGATTTCCCTGAAAGTCTTAATTTCTAATGACCTTAGAATGACCTTGAAGGTTCAATTTACCTATGACTTGGGTACATACTTGAACGTATAATTTCACGCTTTATCGATTGCCGTTATAAAAAGGGAGTTCACATTTAAAAAAACGAAGTTGACCTTGAAAAAATCTTTGAAGGTCATCTTCAAGGTCAAAATGAAGGTCACCAGTGAATTCCTCGTTCAAAGTTATTTCAGGAACGGAAATTTCCCGTTGCAGAAATTTTCTATTGGATTGACAGCAAATCAATATTCCTATATTCTAAAAAGGTGTGAATTGTTGAATTATACATAAAAAAAAGTAGATTGTGTTTTATATTCTGATAAAGACAGCAGGAACGATAGATAATGACTGCAATTTGAGTCTGAATTCTATATCGAAAACATAGAAGCCGTTTTTAAAATTGCTACCACTCTTTGTATATTTCATCACAGTTGCATAGGAAAACGTTTGGTAGAACAGTCTAACTTTAAACAATAAGTGAAGTCCGTCTGCATTCTCTAAAAATCCACTGATTGCAAACTAAAGAAATAAAACTCATTAGATAGAATATAAAATGTCTCACTACCTAAAATTCTACGCCACTTTTATATTTATACTTTTTTTAAATGTCACAGGACGACCCAACGATAAAAAATGGCTCAACATTCTCACCAGCCACATCAAGAGAGCGATGGGAGTTTCTGAAACAGTGTTGATAGTAAGTGAAGATTTGCAAATCCAGGACAACCGAATATCAAACATCATAGCAAGAATCCAGCATTAAATTCCGAGTCAGATAATCAGTTTATGTCATTCTAAAACTTCTGAATCTCGAGAGGCTTTGATTCAGCCACTATTACATCAAAGTTTGAAAGCGCTGTACATCGCGATTCAGTTGACAAATGAAAATCTGGAAAACTCAGAGAATGCTGATACACTCCAATTTCTCAATCAGTTATTCGCAAAGAAAGTTCGACCCAGGTGTTTGATGATTGCCATACCCGAGAGAAGAAAATCCATTCTCAGGTACGGAAAGTTACTTCGCAACATGTGGTCCAACTATTTCCTCGATTTCACAATTCTAGAGGTTATACAAAAACCCGAGAATGGTTTGCATGACCTCAAACATCCATTGATCAACAGGCTCCATCATTACAATCCCTTCACAGGAATCTACACAACACAAAAGTACAGACAGAAATCCAAACTCTTTCCGAGTAAACTCGTGGATTTGAACAATTTCGAGATGAAGGTAGCATCGTTTCATTCTCCTCCGTACGTATACGTAAAACGCAACTCTTGACGACATCCGGTTGAAGTTTCTGGGCTTGATGCTCTGATCGTCAAAACCCTCTCGCGAAAGATGAACTTTAGATTATCGGAAGTTCCATCTCAAGAAGAACAGATTGGTAAATTCCATTGTCACATGGAGAGCAAACGAACAGGTTTCCTGTATTTACTTGCAAACAACACAATTCGATTCATTACGAACCAGGTCGGTTCGACCTATTTGGTAGTTTGACACCAAATAGTCTTGGTATTTTGATACCAAGACTAACTACCGCAATTGACAGAGTATCGCCCACGACGAAATGGATTTACTTAGTTTTATTGGTTTCAATGATCCGGATGATCACAATTTGCTTGAAATTCGATAGAGATCTTTGGTCCTGGTTCGATATCCTTCGAGAAACTTTAGGATTCTCAGTACGTCGTGAACCTTCAAAATTATCTGAAAGGATTGCATTTATCTCAATTCTCCTGGCCTTCTCCATATTCTCTTCCAACATTTTCGCACTGCTAACAGATATGAAATTCACAAAGAAATCTGATGTGCTTGTTGAAACATTGGAGGAATTAAAAAGGACAAATCTCATTCCAATGATGAAAGTGAACTTTTTGCACACGATCAGCCAACAGAATGATTCAGTGTTGAAAGCATTTGCTAGGAAATCTAGAATTTTTGTGAAAAATGAAGACTGCATAGATATGCTCGTACAGGAGAAGAAAGTTGCTTGCATCCTTAGGAAATCGGTGGCCTTAATTTCAATGAATGAACTGAAGCATTCAGGAAATAACACTGCGTTAAAGATTATGAAGGAACTCATATTTTCTTCTTTGAAGATTATGCACTTTGAACCAAAAACACCGTTCGTAAGAGGAGTCGATCCAATTATACAAAGGATGATACAATCTGGTCTGATTTATCACTGGGAGAAGCAGTTTTTCCCACCTGTAATGAAAACCAATCAATGGAAAGAAGAAGAAGAAGAAGCATCAGCTAATATTCTTATACCACTCATTTTCTTCATCACTTCCGGATGTTCTCTTTCGATTTTGGTTTTCATTTGTGAACTGCTTATAAAGTACGCCGAATCACTAATCCATAGATGTGTGTTGTCTTCTTCTCCAGAGGAAGTGTATATTTTTAAATGGTTCTAAAGTGTAAACTTGTTGTTAGGCTTTCAATTATTTGGTTCTATCGACTTTTTATCATCCCTCTTTGGAGTAGTGATGGGATATCGATGTCGATACATCGAAAACATCGATTTTTTCTTTCGATTATCGATTTTTTCTTTCGATTATCGATTTTCTAAACATTGATGTTGCTTATCGATATCGATGTGTTAAATATCGATATAAAGTTTCGATGTCGATTTTTTTCACCCGTTGTGTCAAAAATAATATTTTTTAGCATTTTAAACTTCGCGCCAAATAACAACCAATCGGATGCATCTGCGCATGCGCGATTATCGCGCATTGATTTTTACATCAGCGATGTTATCTTTTCGATGTATCGATGTTTGAAACATCGATATATGTTGGAGTCTGTCTATACGTTATATAATTTAGTCTACGACTTTATTGAATATTTTAACAGGTGTTAATCCCTTTTTTCAAAAAACCAGCTGATAAAATATACTTTAGTGTTGAGATTTAAAAAAAAAAAAAAAAAAAAAAAAAAAAACATTAATTAGTCCATCTCCCGAACTTTTATTACAACTTTTTCAAATCTTTTTGCACAGGGGCAAATCCAGGGGGGATTTAGGGGGTTCACCCCCCCCCCCGAAACTTTTGACGTATATCCGACATAATATTAATAATAATAATAATAATAAAAATAATAATAAACATACAAAAAGTCGATGTATTGTCCATGGATTTTTTAACCCCCTCCACCCGAAATATTTTTCTGGATCCGCCCCTGAACTAGTACTTTGCTTCCTAGAAGCAAATATGATTTGCTTCCTCATAGAAGAAGCATTAATTAATTAATAAAAGCCTCAAATTTTGATTATTTGAGAATTTATAGTCGAAAAATTCATTTTTGAAAATTACAATAAAGCATAATTTTCTTATTTTTCAATGAAATGCATTAATCTTATAGGTCAAGCGATTCGTCTGGACACAAGGAATCTTGGTTTCCCTTAGACCAGCTTTCAATTTTTATTATTTGAGAACTTATATTCGAAAAATTTATTTTTAAAAAATTAATTGAGCATAACTTTCTTATTCTTTAATTAAATGTATTAATCATATAGGTCAATCGATCTTTTCGAGATAAGGAATCTTTTTTCTTGTGACATCAGCTTTCAATTTTGAATATTTGAGAAGTTATAGCGGATATGAAATTTGTCTTCGAAAGTCAGGAATTAGATTTTATTTAAATTTTACAATCTTCATATACATTTATCATTTTTGTAAAATTCATTTTTCGACTATAAGTTCTCAAATAATCAAGATTCCTGGTGTTAAGATGAAACAATTGACCTATAAGATTACATAGTATATTTATTGAATATTAAGAAAGTTATGGTTATTTGTAATTTTTAAAAGTTTCATTTTCATCTATAAGTCTTCAAATAACCAAAATTGTCCCAAAAACCTATGTATCTATTTTTCTGGATTTTTTATCGGATTTTTTGCAGTTTGACCTTCAAATGACCTTGAATATGATATGCTGGAGGTCAACGGGCCTCGGATTCGAAATCAGAGACCCCAAAAACCTATGTATATATTTTTCTTGATTTTTTATCAGATTTTTTGCAGTTTGACCTTCAATTGACCTTGAATCTGATATGCTGGAGGTCAATGGATCTCGGATTCGAATTCAGCGACCCCAAAAACCTATATATGTATTTTTCCTGATTTCTTTTAATTTCTTTTAATTCTTAGAAGCAGGGTAAATTTGACATCGACGAATTTCCACATACATCAGAATATTTCTTTCATTGTAATGAATCGATTGACCTACATGATTAATGTATTTCATTACAAAATAAGGATGTTATGGTTAATTGTATTTTTAAAAATTAATTTTTCAAACATAAGTTCTCAAATAATAAAAATTGAAAGCTGGTCTAAGGGAAATTAAGATTGCTTGTGTCTAGACGAATCGATTGACCTATAAGAATAATGCATTTCATTAAAAAATAAGAAAGTTATGCTTTATAGTACGTTTACCTGATTCTAAATATTGACATTTATAAAAAAAAAATGTTTTCGAAAATTTTTTTTTCATTTTTACAAACATTTAAGACCAGATAAACATACCATAGCATATTTTCTTTAATTTTAGAAATTTTCAATTAGATATTTCAATAAATGTACAAATAATGTTGCAGAGAAAAAAATGTCGGTAAGGTAGGGATCGGGTAAGTCTTACATGGCCTTAAGTGTTAAACCGAAAAGGAAGATAAGTTTTATTTAAGAGGAAAAAAGTATACTTATTATTTATATCTTTTTGTATTACGGGTATTATTAAAGAAGAAGAAACAATTTGTTCAATTCATCAGTTTATTTATTACAAAATCAATAAATACAGAATACTAAACATTGAAGACACCGAAGCTAAAAATTATTGACGTTTCGATGTTTTACGATTTCAGTGTCCTCTACCACGATTAGGTGCTATGTTTCGACGAAGAATATGCGTATAAGCCATGAAGCGTTCTTGAAGATTTTCTCTAAACACATCAGACACTTCAACAATCCGGTTGGTGCTTATGCGTAATATACAATTAATGTTAAAAGGATCTACTCGACGATAGCGGTTATTGTCAATCGTTCCTAAAAAGTAATCACCAACTATTACTGGTAGCTGTCCAACAGAGTCTCCAGTTAGGCGAACCGCACGATTTTCGACCACATAAGAAGGAGGACGGTTATTCGGATACGGTTGTGGCACAACAAAATTTGCCTGCGAACTTAATTCTGTAAATAAAAATAGATAATTATGAATTTGAATAAAATATGAACTAATGGGGTTCTCTCTCAATCTGAATTAGTTAAATCTTAATAATTGAAAGTAGTTTTCTACTAATTCAAATACATAATGGAAATTCCTCTACTATAAATTAGTAAAAAGTTACTAATTTAATTAGTAACGAGAATGAACTAAATGAATTGATAATTTGTTAATAAATTAATTAGTAGCATAACTACTAAAGAAAATAGAAAGTTTCCTCTAAGAGCGAAGCTATAAATGTCTTCTAAAGAAATCAGTTAAATTTCGCTGAGTATTGCTTTAAACAGTAATTAAAAAATAAATTATTAATTGCGGTTATAATTAACTAAATTTTTTTGAAACGCTTTGAAATTTTAGAGTGATAGGTGTAATTAATTTTTAAAATCTCTTTATAAACATGAAGTGTGATATTTACTCATTTTACAGTATACTTTGGGTTTGAATTGTTTATTTTACGATTATATGTATAACAGGCTTAAACTTAAAGCAATTAAATTATTATTGGATCAGCCAAAAGTAATCCCGGTAAGTAGACTTGCATTAAATGGGATCAATAAATTTAATTCCCTTGAAAACCTGATTTTTCCTCCGATCTCCTAAACCATTGGCAGTAATAGATAATTGAAAAATGCAAGAGTGCCTGAAGAAATCAATAAAAATTAATTCTTACCAATGAATGTCAAAAAAAAACATAATTATTAATCTTAATAAAATATTTATTAACTATTTAAATGATGTTAAATAAAACATAAAAAATAGCCAACTCCTTCCACATTAATTATTAACTGTTATCAATTCAACAATTTCTTTTTAACCTTGCATCAATTATAAATTGATACATAGATATTTAAAATAAATCACAGGTTCGTAATAAATAATAAAAAAATATGTACAACATATTTTTAAATCCGGCTTATTATCTGACTATAAAAAACTTGAAAATAAAATAATGTTATATAATTATTAATTATTAATATAATAATTATTTATATAATTTATTTTTTGAATTTAAAAAATGCATTTTAGTTTAATTAAATTTATATTTGAAATCAAGGATAATAAATAAATTTAATAAAATAAAATAATTTTATATCTATATTTTCTCAAAGTATTAGTTGGAACTAAATTTATTTGAAAGATGTCCAAATTTCTGGAATTTAAAACAATTCAGTAAATATATATTTCCTAAAGGTTTTCAGAGTAACTAAATAAATTTAAAATTTATTCTATATTACAGAATTAAAAACAATTTAATATATATTTCCTGAAGGAATTAAATAAATTCTTTTTAGTAACCTAGTTTTATAAATAATAATTTAGTATTAAAATTAGAATACTTTAAATTTCTTAAAATTCCACAAGAAACTTTAAAATTCCTTGAAATTCTTCGAATTCCCTAAAATTGCTGAAAAAAACTCTTCAAATTTCATGAATACCTAGAAACCTCTTCAAATCTTTCAAAAATATTAAAAATCTCTTTATATCCCTTAGAAGTTATTCAAAATCTCTAAAATTTCTAGAAAACTAAATCGGGAAAATTCACGACACTGAAAAATTTCCAAAACTAGTAAAATTCCCGACAATGGAAAATTCCCAAAAAGAGTTATAAAAATATTTGACAAATATTTTTAAAATACTAAATAATTAAACAAATTTTTTAAAGTATTATTTAAATTATTTATTTACTAAAATAATTTTTTCGTGAATTATCCATTTTGGAGATTTTTTCAATTACGGGAAGTTTACAATGTCGGGAATTTTAGATTGTCGTGGCAATTTTATAATATTTGGAATTTTTTTTTCGGGAATTTTCAGTCGTCCCACAATTAACTAAATCTTATTAAAATTTTTTGTAATTTATTACCACAGGTGCAATTAAATTTTGAAATGTCATTATGTATAAACATAAAAAATTTAAAAAAAGAAAGATTTTAAAATCTTATTAAGATTCGGAGATTGCCAGTGTAATATTTACTGATGATACAGTTTATTTTAGAGATATAACAGGTCTAAAAATAAAGCGATTAAATGGTCTTAAATATTTAATTAGACCATCCAAAATTAGCGCGTTACGCGTACTTCTGATATGCTTTTTTTGCAATTACCTACTTTTATGAATAGAAATTTCGTAATTAAAATTTAAATACTATAAATTCCAAGGACACATTAAAAATCAGAAAAACGTTTTAATTTTATTTAAAACACCTTAAAATTCCACAATGACCCTTAAAATGTTGCGAATTTTTTTAAAAATTGCAAAAACGTTTTTATTTTCATTGAAGTTTCCTGAAAACCTTTAAAAACCTACAAAATCTCTTACAATTTAATGAAAACCCTTGAAATTTCACGAAATCTTAAAAAAATCTTTAAAATTTTTAGAAATCTCTTGAAATTTCTTAAAATTACAGAAAAGCCTGTAAAATCCCTTAAAATTCCTCAAAAAAAAATATAAAAAATTAAAATTCATGGAAACACTTGAAATCTTGTGAAATCTTATAAAAATAATAAAAATCTCTTTATATCTCTTAAAACTTTGTCAAAATCTCTAAAATTCCTGGAAACCTTTTTAAATTACTTGAAATTTCACGAAAACCTTTAATATTCCTCAAAGTTTCTTAAAATTAGGTAAGAACAATAAAAATGTCATGAATTCTTTTAAAAATAATAAAAATCTCCTGATGTCCGTTACAAAAAATTCGCGAATAAATTTGTGTAATATAACTGTAATATAACTTATAATTTATGAATTAAATTAAATTAATTAAATAAAATGAAATAATAAAATTAAAAAAATAAATAAAATAAAAAATAAAATATAAATTTAATTAGTTTCACAATTATGTATTGCCAATAATATTATACTTCAAGTTGAAGATGTACTATTATTTTATATTTACCAATAGAATTAAGTAGAGTCGCAAAAGTTAAAAACAAAGTTCCAATATTGAAGAGTCCCATTTTTGAAAAATTTAATAAGTAACGTTTTCTTACGAAATATCTGGAATACTGTAAAAAACTACCAATCGTGTCTTGTTTTTATATCCCGCAAATCAATATAAATTGACATGACGTAATTATCTGGTATAGGTACATTTTTTCCTCTATCCGTAACTCTTGTAGTATAAATTATATTATGACATTATAAAGTTAAAGAAGGAGAGAACGAATTTGTTAATTTTATCACGCATTCCATATTTATCGTCTTAAAATTTAAGCTGTAAAAACACCGGTTATCATTATTAAATTTATGAATATAAAATGCATATTAAATTTTCATAATCTTTAGAATTTATGGACTTACGATTGTTCTGATGTAATATTTGTGCATCTTAAAATTAATCAAAAGTGTCTTCCATTCAATATATTTCTGAATAAATGAAGATCAATAATTTTACCTTAAAAAAAAAATTTTTTAACATTTTTATAATTTAATAATTTAAATAAAAACATTTCTCAGTTTTATATTTATACAAAAACTCAATTTTTAATCAACGTACAAAGTAAAAAAAAAATGCATGTCCAGCTTTCTACCTCCTTTCAGTTCCTCGGAACTGGTTGACTTTTTCTGGTCCACATTTTTTGGCCTTTGTTCAGCAATAAAATATTCACGGAGTGGACATTTTTTTTTATTTAAAATTATATTTTACAGAACTTTTTTTACCTCTCCTAAAAAATTTGATAAATGTCAGTTAATTAATGCCACCTTGATCATGTGCATCCATCAGATTAATCTAAATTTACAACATTCGTACACGGAAAAAGTATTTTATTATCTTTTATTTCTTCTGCATTATAAGAAAGATTTCTTATCATGTCAAGTGGAAAAAGCTGTCAATCATGGTAAATTTTTACGTCACGTCTCACAGTGGATTAAAAAAAATTTCGCGGACAAATTGATATTCAGAAGCTATTTCTGAACCGATTTGAACCTTTTTCTTTTTAAATGAAGCTTATAAAATTCCGCACAAAGGTGTCGATCCTTATTTTGAAATAATTTTTTTTTATTTAATAACAAAAATGAAAAAAAAATTTGTTTTTTGAACAACCGGGTTTCGAAAAATACTTAGATCAGGGGCGGATCCAGACAAGGGCTTTGGGGGGGGGCACGAAATAATTACCCTTCCCCCTCCACTCTCAAGGGGAAATAATAATTAAAAACTTATTTTATTTTATTATAAATTATTTAAATACTTAATTTATTAATTATATAAACATTATTAACAAATTTTTAAATAGGAACCATGAATCCAGTTTCACTCACTTATTTGTTTATAATAAATTCAACAAATTTTTAAACAACAGCTAAGCTATTGGAAAACTTTCCTGGATAGTTGCTTCATTGATTCTACGTATTTGGGATTGAATCTAAGTATTTCTCGAAACCCAGTGTTAAAAAAACAAAATTTTTTTTTTTTTTTCATTTTTGTTAATAAATAAAAAAGAAAATTTTCGATACTTGCCGAATCGTAAATTCCGCGTGAATTGAATTTGAAATTTTGAATTTGGTTTCGTTAATAATCATTTTCAATACATTGAAAATCTAGGAATTTTAAGGGAATTTTATGGAATTTTTAAAGATTTCATGGGAGATTATGAGATTTTAAATGTTATCGTAGAATTTTAAAGAATTTCAAGAAGTTTCTGGGAATTTTTGGAATTTTTCACGACTTTGATCAGATTTCAATTGGACTTGAAAGTACTTTTATGACTTAAAATATGTATTTTGTGGGATTTAAATAAGGAATTTAAAACTTTATAGGGAATTTTATTGAGGAATTTCAAAGGCTTTTTATGATTTTTAAAAGATTTTGTGGAATTTACAAGGATTTCATGGAATTTGGCGAAATTTTTAATGATTTACAGGGATTTTAAATGTTAAGGAATTTCAAGACATTTCTAGGAATTTTTAGAGATTTTCATGAATTTTAACGTGGATTTCAAAAGATTTATAATTTTAAAAATTTTTGTGAAATGTTAAGGGATTTAAAAAGGTTTCCGAGATTTTAAATCTTGTAGAATTTCGAAATTTCGACAAGTTTCTAATAATCTTAAAGAATTTTAAGGGATTATAAATTTTATCATGAAATTTCCAGAAATGTTAAGAAAATTCAAGAGATTTTAATGATTTGTAAAAGATATCGCATTTTTAAGGATTTTATTAATTTTTATGAGATTTTTAATAATTTTAAAGGATTTCAAGAAATTTTGCTGATTTTTTAAAGATATTGTGAAATTTTTATGGATCTGATGGATTTTTATGAGATTTCTAATAATTTTAAAAGACTTCAAGAGATTTTTCTACTTTTTAAAAGATTTTGTGGAATTTTAAGGGATTTCATAGAATTTAATGAGATTTCTAATACCTTTAATGGATTTTAAAGGACATAAAAGGAATTTTAATTGTTATCATTGAATTTTAAAGAATTTCAAGAATTTTCTGGAAATTTTAAGAGATTTAAAAAGATATCTGAGATTTTTAAAAGATTTTTAAGGGATTTTAAATATCATGGAATTTCCAAGAATTTTAAGAGAATTCAAGAGATTTTAATAATTTTTAAAAGACTTTATAGCATTTTTACAGGTTTTATTAAATTTTTTGAGATTTCTAATAATTTTAAAGGATTTCAATAGACTTTTCTGATTTTTAAAATATTCTATGGAATTTCTAAAGATTTCATGAAATTTTACTTGATCTTGAATACTTTTAATGGATTTTGAATGATATGAAGGGAATTTAAATGCTTATTGTAGAATTTTAAAGAATTTCAAGAAGTTTCTTGGAATTTGAAGAGGTTTTCAGGACATTGATCAGATTTCAATCGTGATTTCAATCATATGTGATTTAAAGGACTTTAAAACTTGTCAAAGAATTTTATTGAGTGATTTTGTAGAATTTACAAAGATTTCGAAGGTTTTCATCAAATTTTAAGGGGTTTCAAAAAATATTTCTAATTTATAAAAGATTTTGTAAAATTTTTAAGGATTTCATGGAATTTGATGAAATCTTTAATAATTTTAAGATATTTTAAGAGTTGAGAAATTTCCAGAGGTTGCTAGAAATTTTTAAAGATTTTCACTAATTTTAACATGGATTTCAAGAGATTAATGATTTTGAAGGTTTTTATGTGCATTTTTAACGATTTTTAAGTGATTTTTACGAAATTCAAGAGATTTTTAGGATATTGAAACGATCTTGTAGAATTGTATGGGATTTTAGGATATTTCGTGAAATTTTAAAGGATTTTAAAAGTTTTGTAAGAGTTTTATGAGGTTTTAAGGAATTTGTAATATTATCCTGAAATTTTAAGGAATTTTATGAGATTTCTAATAATTTTAAGTGATTTCGAGAGATTTCTCTGATATTTAAATGATTTTGTAAGAATTTTAAAGTATTTCATGGAATTTGATAAGATTTCTATGTAATATTTTTAAGGGATATAAAAGATATACAGAGATTTTAAATGTTATCGTAAAATTTCAAGAATTTTTCTGGGAATTTTAAGAGATTTTAAAGTTTGTCATGGAATTTCAAAAGGTTTCTAGGAATTTTTAGATATTTTCATGAATTTTAACGTAGATTTCAGAAGATTTATGTGTTTGAAAATTTTTCTAGAATTTTTAAGGATTTCATGGAATTTGAAGATATTTCTAATACTTTTAATGGATTTTAAAGGATATAAAAGGGAATTGAATTGTTATCATTGAATTTAAAAGAATCTCAAGAAGTTTCTGAAAATTTTAAGAGATTTTCACGAATTTTAAGCGATTTCAAAGATTTTAAAAGGTTTCTTGGAATTTTTAGAGATTTTCACAAAGTTTAACATAGATTTTAAGAGATTAGAGAATAATTTTAAGAGAATTTTACGTATTTTAAAAGATTTTAAAGTTTTTCGTGGAATTATAAAGAATTTTAAGAAGCTTGTAAAAATTTGTAAAAATTTTGATATTTTTAAAATTATGTTAAGAAATGTACATACTTCGCGTGGAATTAAAAATATTAGAATTCTTCTATTTTAAAAAAGTGTTGTCACCAATATATCGAACACATTATTGTCGAACAACTAATTTAATTGGTTTTTGGGATTTCAAATCCGAGGTCCGTTGACCTACAGCATATCAGATTCAAGGTTATTTGAAGGTCAAACTGCAAAAAATCCGCTTAAAAGAACCAGAAAAATACATACATAGGTGTTTGGGGTCACTGATTTCGAATCTGAGGTCCGTTGACCTCCAGAATATCAGATTCAAGGTCATTTGAAGGTCAAACTGCAAAAAATCCTATAAAAAATTCAGAAAAATACATACATAGGTTTTTGGGGTCACTGATTTCAAATCTAAGGTCCGTTGACCTCCAGCATTTTAGACTCAGGGTCATTTGAAGGTTAAACTGCAAAAAATCCGATAAAAAAATCTAGAAAAATACATACATAAGTTTTTGGGAACGCTGATTTCAAATCCGAGAATCGTTGACCTCCATCATATCAGATTAAAGGTCATTTGAAGGTGAAAATACAAAAAATCCGATTAAAAAATCTAGAAAAATACATACATAATTTGTTGGGAACGCTGATTTCAAATCCGAGGAACGTTGACCTCCATAATATCAGATTCAAGGTCATTTGAAGGTCAAACTGCAAAAAATCCGATAAAAAAATCTAGAAAAATACATACATAAGTTTTTGGGAACGCTGATTTCAAATCCGGGAATCGTTGACCTCCATCATATCAGATTCAAGGTCATTTGAAGGTCAAACTTCAAAAAATCCTGTAAAAAATCCAGAAAAATACATACATT
>CAJFCO010017436.1:21008-33672 GCA_904066015.1 Synergus gifuensis | reverse complement strand
TATTATTATTATTATTATTATTATTATTATTATTATTATTATTATTATTAATAATCATTATCATTTATTGACAACATGTAATCACTACATCATAAGCCATAATTCATTCATTAATACTGAATTGCAATCTTTATTTCATTCATATTTTTGTAACTGACCCTTACGACTCGAGCCACCTGCAATACTAATAAATCTCTAAATCTGCAAGAGGACACTACCTTCATACCTAAACAGCCGCCCTCAAAGGCGCACTATAAACTCCATTTGTATAGGAGACACCCACAAGAAACATACACACTCTCAATCATTCGACACGTCCGTGAGAGGTCCGGAAGCCACCCTCGCTAGTGCAACGGGCCCAAAAACAAGTTGACACCTGCAGAGTATCTATGTGCACTAACACCGAACTCTAGAGACATTTTCTCACTCATATGCACTAACACCGAATTCTCGAGACATTTTCTCACCAACACCGAACTCTCGAGACGATGCTTTCTCATATACATGCACTAACACCGAACTCTCGAGACAATTTGGAAATCTAGGATCAGTATATGCGAAAATAGTTCAGGAATATAGTCAGCAGGACCCATAGAGGACCCAGTCTTGTGTTGAGTCTTGAGTGTTAAGTTAAACAGTTAAGGGTGCGAATCTACTACGGTGAAAGTTAGTGCAGTCTTGTTTTGAGTTTGAGTCGTTAGGTCAATAGGTTGACCAGTGTTACAACTAGTGCAAGGTGAATCCTAAAAATTCAAAGTCCAGTGTGTGAGGAAGTGAACTTATAAAAATTTCTAAGTTCGACCGAAGAGAACTAAATAAAATTGTTGAACTTCTAAAACTTGTTAAACTTGGCAATCCTAAAAACCAAGTGGAGTAACAGTCCAGTGACATACCCCAATCGAGGAAATCAGTGACGGAATCTCAGTGATACGAGCAGGATTATAAAAGGATTACCTGAACTCATCTAATAAATCATCAACGGTAAGCCCAGTCATTCATCACTCAACTCAGGCTCATTTTAGCTTTTCGTAAGGGTCATTTTTATTCAATTTGTAAAACGAAACCTAAATTGTAAAATTAAAATTAATAAATTGTTTATTTAAAAGTATCAATTCTTTTCTTTTGGCTTGTCCTCGTTCCCAGATTTGCATTAAATTATGAACTAAAACGAGGGAATTAGTTATAAGAAATAGAGTCTGTTGCCAGTTAGAACGATAAATTAATTAATGATAGGTAGGACGTAACAATATTAATATTCCACACCTAAAAAAACTTAACCTCAAAATCGACGCATGGAAATATTAAAATCGACAATTTCTTGATTTTATTTCAAATGTGAATCAAAAGATATAAATATATAGACGGTATTTTATCTCGATGCTTTACCTAAAAAAATTGCTTTCCACATTTTAAAACAAATGCCAGCTAATTCTGAATACGATCTAAATAGACCTGGTCTATTTGATTTCAAGAAAAAAAAGGAGGATCAGAAGCACTCCAAGAGACCAACACGATGGGATGTCCCACCAGCACCAAAAAAGCATTCACGGTGTGACATACCACCAGCTGACATGCAGGAGCCACGATGGGATGTCCTACCAGCACCAAAAAAGCATTCACGGTGGGGCATACCACCAGCTGACATGCAGGAGCCACGATCTCCAGAATTCATGGCTCTCATCCCATCGGTGACAAAATTATTGTCACCGATTAAGGCAACGCCAAAAAAAATGAAAATAAAAGCTTGCGTTCTTCGACTTCAAGTAGTAAAGTCGAAGAACAAGATGAGAATACCTCTCCTCAATGTAGAGGTAGAGGTAGAGGTAGAGGTAGAGGTAGAGGTAGAGGTAGAGGTAGAGGCAGAAGTTCAGGAATGGCTCACCAAACCCGAAACCTAAAAAATTTAAGGAGGTTGGGTAAAGGAAAATAGTTTTTTAAGCATAAAAGTTTATTTTTTATGTATTTTTTTCTTCGTATTATTATTTTTTTGTATAGATTTAACGTTTATTTATTTATGTGATTTTCTTCGTTTCTTATTTTCTAGTCTATAAATATTTTATTTATTATAATATTGTTAGTTTTTTTCTCAGTTTGAACATTTATTTTTTTGTGTTTTTTTTCATATTCTTATTTTTTGTATGCTTTTCTTCGTATTCTTATTTATGTTTTTAGTATATAAGTTGTAAATAATAAAATATCAGTTATTTTCAGAGATTAACCGTTTATTTTTTATGTGTTTTTTATTCCTATTCTTATTTATTTTTTAGTATATAAGTTGTAAATATTATAATGTTATTAGTTTTTTCTGAGTGTTGACGTTTATTTTTTATGTGTTTTTTTTCTTTGTTTTTCTTATTTCATATTGTATTATTATTATTATTATTAGTATGTAATGTGTAAAAATAAATTTTCAAGACTTACATAAAATTTTCAATTTAAGTTTTTAGTTTTTATTTATTTATAGAGTATGAATTTAGAGTATGAACATTTGACCACATTTAATAATAATTGGCCACTTCAAAAAAGATCTTAATAAATAGCGTAGAGCGTATTGAGAACAAGCGCATTATTTTATTTAAAATTTCCCGCGAAAAGCGTATAATACAATAGTTCTTACTATATGATCATTTTTTTGAGATAGTCAATCATTGTGTGCATTATTTCATTTAAAATTTCCCGCGAAAAGCGTTACGTGCTAGGTTGGTATTCGGAGTGGCTCTATTCAAATATCCCACGGAAAGTGGCATATGGTGGGCTGAGTGATCTTGATTGATTTACTTGATTGGCGGATCGGATCACGTGATGTGCTGAGCGTGGATCAAGTGTGGGGAACCGGGTATATAAAGGGGTGCTCGAGCCACCAGCGGCATATTTTTTCTGTTATAGGTTCCAGCAATAAAAAAAAATGAATCCTAGCAAAAATGGAGACGACAGAGAGCCACAGCAGCGTACCTCCTCTCAGAATGAAGCTGAAGAGGATGATGATAACGACACCATCATCCTCAATGAAGCCGACAATGAGGATGATGATAATGACATCTTCATTCTCAATGACGACGACGACGTCGATGAGGATTTATTAATCCTCGACATTGATGAGGAAGAGGTTAATTAGCTTAATTTAATGTTCAGATATTTCTAATAAATTGCATTATTTAAATATAATAAATTTAATTTTTATTTTAAATTACGGATGGCAGACCTATTGGTCGGTTGTGTACACTTTGAGGAGCTAATGAAGTATCTGGATGGACCACTACCACCACCACCACCACCACCACCATCACCAGTTAAACGTCCGGCTCCATCAGTGAGACCACCACCTCTTCCTCCTCCAACAAGACCACCATCACCGCCACCACGTTTAATTAGATTGGATCGAAATCACTGGTGGAGGAGGACATCTGAGGACCAAGAGCAGCATCAACATCGACGTCGTCGTCGTCGTTATAGGTGGAGTCGCCAGTCGCGATCGAGATCTCCACAACAAAAATAATGTTTTTGAATACCTTTGATAAAAAAATGTTTTTTAATACCTTTGATAAAAAAAATGTTTTTGAATACCTTTGATAAAAAAATAAATAAAACAAAAAAAACTTTTAAAAATTTATATTTTCTCTCTCTCTTTCTTTCTCTCCCTCTTAGGTTAGAACTGCGCGCGCATTTGAAACTTAGTGGGGATAAACGTAGTGGGGATAAACTGTGGAAAGTGGAGATAAGCTATCGGTATATAAAGCGGTTCGCGAGCCACTAGCGGTAGATTTTTGTTCACAGGTACAGCTGAATGTTCGAGGAGTAGTCCAGGAAGAAGAAGAAAAAGATGGATTTGAAGAAGATCAATGCTGTTGAACGTATGGAGACTTTTTTACCAACGAGGCCACTGTCGGAACTTACTCCCAACGGATTCTATAACGTAACTATGTTTCGAAAGGTACAAACCAGGTACGGCCCTAAGATCATCGCAGTCTTGGATGGTGATTTCCAAGTTTTTTTGCCGGCCAGATTCATAAAGGTCTTCGAGGAGGATCCAAATAGCCTGCACATGATGCAAGAAAGTGCTGCTACAAATAATTTACAAATGCAATACATTGGAGGTGTATGCAATAGCGTAGAATTTAAACTTATTTAAATAAAATGTAATGTCTCTTAAAGTTTTTATAAATAAATAAAAGTTAAAAATATAAAACTTTTGTTTCATCCTTCCTTCCTTCCTTTTCTATAATTAAGTAAATTAAGTATAAGAAATAAAATATTTTTTTATTTACTAAGATAAAGTAAATAATTAAACTAATATTAAGTTAGATTAAGGTTAAAAATAAAGTAATATTAAGGGAAAATAAGGTTAAGTATATAATTAAAATTTTTTTTTTACATATTAAAAGTAATTTATTCAAAAAATCTTAACCTATTTTTTTTACAAAAACGATTGATAGTTATCATAGAAATCTTTTAACTTAATATTAACATCTAATTCATCAGTACCTCTAGCAGCATTAGATACATTGATTGGATCATCTAGAAACCAATTTCGGAGAGTAATTACATTATTTATCGCACAGTTTCCGTTTTTAAAAGTATGATTTATACATGTGTTTGACAACTTTTCAGGCTTTAATTTCCCCAATGACGGACAGTTAAAATACTCTAAATTTTGTACATTCTGTATATATTTCCCCAACCATGTCTTCTTTTCTAACCCCTTTACATAGATTGTACGTGCACCTCCTAATGTTTCTTGAAGTAGAGATCGTAGTTCTTCATATGATACATCACCAGCAGTCCATTCAATTCCATGGTGGTTTCTTGTGAGCCACGTATTTTCACTATTATACCGTCCAGGTAGTGAACTCCAGCTGCAGGGTGGTTCAAAGAGATAAACCAAGGGTTGAGCTTCTTCTTGAAGAGGGAGAATGGCCAACTCCTTGAAGACAAAGTCGTTATAGGATCGCTTGAAACCTTGAGTGTCTACGATGAACTCCATTTCACCAGAAAATGATTTTTCTAGCTCGATTCAGCCTTTTTATATCATTCCGTATTACCCCCACTACTCAATATTAACCCTACTATCTCATATTAGTTTTTTGACAGCGCCACTGATGGGTTTGTATTGAACTATTCGATCATGAATAATTAGACAAAAGGCTGCTATAGAGGCAGGGAAATTATTACCAGATTCAAATTCTAGTCTTACATCAACCGAAGTCTGTTTTAAAAACTCATTTTGTTTTGAGCAATCAATTACAATGAGTGGAGCATGGTCTTTGAATGTATTCTTCTTTAATACAGGTTTAGACTCTTTCCCATAATAGGACTTTTGGAAATTTGCATACATTTCATACAATAATGCAAATTGATTCTGATCAAAGTTTAAATTTAAATTACCATACGGGTAATATTGAGAATTTAAAAAGAGTTTAATGTTTGTAAGGTTACAGTGCTCAAAGAAATTAGCATATCTCTTGCGCTGATCTTTTCGACCTGTTTGGAATCCTAGTATAACATATCGTGGTTTTTCTAATTGAGTTGAAGTTTTCATTTGCCACACATGTTTTTGAGTAGCAGGAATTAATGGATATTCATACATATCCCATGATCGAAAACTCATTGAAATGAGGGGATCTTTTTCAATAAATTTCAGCAGTTGTATCTTGTGACGATCTGATGGTAGTAAATAGGGAACCATCCACTCCACTTTATGAAGCAGAATTTTGAATTCTTCAGCTTCTCCTTGTGCTGGTTGAATAATAGCATTAATATCTGTACGTGATCTTGTTAAGATAAGTTCATGTTTAGCATTCATAATGACCTTTCGATAATCTTCTGCAAACCCTAAAATCATGTTGAGTGGTATGTTTACATCAAAGTAACTAGCTTCATTTGTTATTCCAGTATTTACATCTATTCCAAGCCAACCTGCATTTTCAACAGAATTTGCTTGATTAGGAGTTAGAGAAATGCATCCTTTCATTGTACTAGTATGTCCAACACTTTTATATCGGTCAATCTCAATACCATTCAATTCATAGCGAATTTCATCAAATAGAAAGCAGACTGCATTACTAATCAAATGCGTAGCTGTCACAGCTGTAATTCCATCATCTTTAACTAGTCTTCCATATATGTGCAATGAGCTTTTACTTGGAAGAATGCATAAATCTTGATGTTGAACAGCAATTCGAATTTCATCACTGTTATTAAATGATGATGAAGCGTAAGGATGATGAGCATGAATCTCATAGTGAGCTAGAGATTCATCATAGTTCACTGGAGCTTGAATGTTCAGTACTTCTTCCATATTTATAACAGCGGCAAGTAAAAAAAATTCTGAATTAATGGTCGATATTTCCTCTTCTTTTTTTTCTTCTTTTGCTTTCTTGTACAAGTCTCAAACCTATTTTTTTCAGGAAGAGCGCGTTCTGAGATGTTAGTCTCTTGCGAACTGTTTGAAGACTGAATGGTTTCTGACATGGTGGTTTACTTATATAACTTCCACCAACTTTACGATTATAAACAATACCCATGACGTGGACTTTACGTGTAATCGGATTGTTATAGTTTCACCTCGAAAATTCACCAAGTTTCCGTCTTGATCAACAATGCGGAGTTGAATATGATGTATTGTCTTTACAGCGATAGGAAGGTAAATGACATGTGATGGCACTTCAATGATCTTATGTCCAGGTGGAACTATTGGGAAGAATTCATGAATCGTGTGGACTTTACGATTGTTAATATAAGCTCCTGTTGTAATATTGCACTCAACTCTGAGAGCATTCACCTTGAGAATAGCTACTGGTAAATCTGATGTATGATTCTTATTAGCTTCAAGAACACGTGGTGTAAATCCCAAAAGTTGACCAATAGAATCTTTTGGCTTAAAATTAACTTCATGATTACTCTTGATTTCACTACGCAAGGTATTGTTGTTGGGTCTAATAATTATTATAATATCTTTAGTTTCCAAATTCTTTTGTACATATTTTTCAATATCTTCAATTTCATAGCTACCAGGGGGTATAGTTACCACTTCATCACCAATATAAAATTTATTCTTTCCTACATCAACGTTAGGAATTGAATTGAAAGTGAGTAATTCTACCAGACCTAAAGCATAATTTTTGTTTGGTGAGAGCTCTATTGGTGGAAAATATTCTGCTTGAAGTACAGATGCGTTGCCTGAAATAGTCAGAGTAAGCGATTCATCCATGATGATGTCTTTCTATATACTGATTCCATGCAAGCAATTACTTACACTTATATAGACTATATTTACTCTTTATTTTAGGCTGTCCACATAAAAATTTAAGACATAAATGACCACACTGAAATGTGTGGTCATTTAAATAATCTTGATATTTGTCATGATTGTATTTTATGAAGCTACCAACACCCAGATACTTGACAAGTTCTTTTGGTGGTTGAAGGTTACCAAAACTGTCAAAGTACCAGGGCCAGGGCCCTCTCTATCATCAAGATTAATCACGGCAGACTCATTTTTATGAGAACCATGTCTAGGCAGTTCATTTCGCATAAAAACTCCACGAAAATATGGAATTTTTAGAGTCTTGGCATAATTGAGTATATCAAAATCAGTTAAGGCGCGATGTGGTAGCTTCACTGTAAGTTTTTTGACTTACATTTTTTCGTTTTAGATTTAAGACTTTGACCTTTAGGATGGGGATTGAGATAAAGCCCTAAACCTTGTCGATAGGGTTTCAAGTATAGTCCTTTTCCAAGAGCTAACTCCTCCATTGCTCCATTATGACGTTCAGTTTCTTGAAGTTGCTGTTTGGCTGCATTAGAATCATTTACAGCTTTTGCTACACCAGCTGCTCCACCAGCTAGAGCTCCAAGTGCGCTGAGTCCAGCGAAAATTGGAATTAGTGGTAAAATACCACCAACTTTTGATGGTAAAGGTAGAATACGAGGTGCCCTCACCTTATCTCTACCTCCAGCCTTTCTAACAGCTTTTCGAGCGCCCTCAACAGCAGCTTTGATGGTGTCATGAGTATCGTTACCAGGGATCATGGATTTCTTAGCAGCATCCACAATTTTCCTCAGCACCACTCGTTTCTTTAATCTTTGCTTCTTATTCTTCTTCTTCTTCTTAAAAGCCTTTTTATTCTCCTTTCTCAACCCTATTCCAAGTTTTGATTTAGCTTTCATGATACTAGTTATAGCTAATGCAGCTATTTTTTCTCCAGTACCGGAGTTTTTAGACAAAACACGTTGCCACGCTTTTTCAGCTAGTGTTCTATCTGCAGCGTTTCTCACTTCAATATTCTCTCGATTTTTCGAATAGGCAATATCATGCTCCTTACAAGCAGCGTCCAGTGGATTTATGCCTGAATCACCTTGTTCTAATCGTTTTGCTAGCTTAGTATCAGGACCAAAATACTGATATCCTGGTAAATGTAACTCAAAAGGTAACTTATTAATAATACTATTAATAAGGCCTTTACCTTGTTGTCTTATAACTTTTTCTCTCCCGTGTACAAGCATTCCTTACTCTACAAAGATTAGTGTTAGACTGACTGGCAGGCTATATAAGCACTGTATTTATAGTTTATGTGGTAGTCAAGATCAAGATGCGATTCGAGAAACAACCAACTAAACTTCCGGTTGCAAATATAGATACTCTCGTTCAGCCTAAGCTGAAGAGGGTGAAACGTCACGGTAGTCTACTCTCAGATAGTATTCGTGCAGTTTTTTGTGGACCATCAAATTGTGGTAAAACAAATACACTGCTTTCTATAATTTTACATCCAAATGGTCTCAGATTTGAAAATATGTATCTCTACTCAAAAGCTCTTCATCAGTCCAAGTATAATTTCTTGGAAAAAGTACTAAAAAATGTAGATGGTGTAGAGTATTTTCCATTTAGCGAACATGAACAAGTAGTTTCACCTGATAAAGCGAAGCCCAATTCTATCTTTATATTTGGTGACATTGCTTGTGAGAAGCAAGACAATGTTAGAGCCTTCTTTTGCATGGGTAGGCATGTCAGTGTTGACTGTTTTTACCTATGTCAGACTTATGCTCTTATTCCTAAACATTTAGTTAGAGATAATGTTAATTTATTAGTTCTTTTTCGACAAGATGATAAAAATCTAAAACATGTGTATGAAGATCATGTAAAAACTGATATGACATACAATAAGTTTAGAGATTTATGCTCAGCATGTTGGAATGAAGATAAATATGGATTCTTAGTTATCGATAAAGATAGTAATTTAAATCAAGGTAGATATAGAAAAGGATTCGATTGTTTCATTATTCTATAAATATAAGAGTTTGATTGAGTATAAATTTAGTCTAATCTGAGACATTAAGACATAAACATGTTTCGAAAGGAAAGAGATGTACTTAGTCAAATAGCGAAAGCTAGCGATGCAATTAGACGAAAACACCGAATGCTAAAGATGGGTAAAGAGGCTACGGAAAGTCTTTTGAATGAGGCTTTTAAATCTCTAGTTACACCACTGCAAAAATGAGTAGATGTTTCTGATGTATCAATAAATAAATATAAATTTATTATTGAAAAGGAAGAAAAACGAGAAAATGAAGAAGATAATAATGATTTTTCTTTCACGACTGCTGATGAAGAATACGATACTTCTCATGATACAACTATGATTGAAAAAAGTTTTGAAGAAAATGTTGAACCTTCTGAAAATTATGAAAAGTTAACTAATAAATTTTTCTTCTTATTGAATAAGAATAGGAAACAATATTTGGATACAATATATGGTGTTCGCAAACTTAGTAATGGATCGTTCATGATTGGTGACACACCTATAAGTTTTGAAGGTCAATACATCAATGTTGGTAATAAGAGTTATGTGAAGAACAATGGCTTGTTTGAACTTTTATCCAAACAAAAACCAATTGAAGCATTCATCAGCGCAGATGATCTAGACAAATACAAAGAAATTCTTATTGATAATAATGCTCATAAGAAAAACTATAGTTCATCTGAACCTATACGTATTGATAAAAGTTTCAAATATAGGAATATAATTCAAAAATTCTTTCCTCACAAAGAATCATTAAAAGAATGACGATCAAGCAAAGGAGGAAGTTCATTAAAAAAGAATAAACAAAAAAAGTACTCTTTGCCCCAATTCATGATGGTGCCAGAAAATCAAAAGCCTGACTACATTTATTGGGATGATCCTAATGAACTAGTTGACCGTCTTCGTCTGCTCATGGCATCTCAATCAGCAGGAAATCCGAGTCATAATAATGAAATAATGTCTATTATTGAGGAATTGCGTGAAGCTGAAATCATATATTAGGAGAGTACAACTGATTATAACTTCAGTATCAAAATGAGCATTGACGTATTTGGACGTCCACTGAAACGGACTTCATCACCAAGTCGTGGACCTCCTGGTATAGGTTTTAATATTACGTCAAAAGGTAATTTCGACATCAATAAGAAAAGTATTTGTAACGTTGAAGACGCTGAAAAGCAATACGACGCAGTTAATTTAAGACTTGTACAACGTATTGTTTAAAGCGAGATCCGAACACTTTATCAGGTTACGACATCTATACGTAACGAAATTGATAATATTAATATTTTGATGCGAATTCTTGAAGAATCAATAAACGAGAAAATTAAAACTCTTCAAATTGATACTCAACAACAAGAGTTATCAGTTTACAACTCAGAGCTTATTGATAATATATACGCTCGATTGAATGAACTAGAAAATGGAAGGAAAGAAAGTAATAGTAGTCACAGAGTTACATAAACCAGCAAGAAAAAATTATCTACGTCGCCGTGTGATAATGCGTGGTATAGATGAAACCTGGCAAGCTGATTTAGTTGAAATGATTCGATATTCTCGAGAGAATAAGGGTTTCAAATACTGGCTTACAGTGATTGATATATTTTCCAAATATGCCTGGGCTGTTCCTACGAAGAGTAAAAGTGGAGAACATGTTACTCAAGCCATGAAATCTATACTTGTGCAAGGACGAGTTCCAAATAATTTACATACTGATCAAGGCAAAGAGTTTTACAACACACAATTTAAGACACTGATGCAGCAATATAACATCAAACTGTATTCAACTTACAGTAATCTAAAAGCATCAATTGTTGAACGATTCAATCGTACACTCAAGTATTTAATGTGGCCGCAATTCAGTTTGCAAGGAGATTATAAATGGATAGAAATCTTGCCCACTCTCATTTCCAAATACAACAATAAGAAACATCGAACTATTGGTATGAAACCAATAGATGTTGGGAATGAAGATGAAAAGGAACTTTTGCAACGTTTCTCCAAACAAAGAAAAATTCCTTCAAGAAAAACAAAGTTCAAAGTTGGTGACAAAGTTCGAATAAGCAAGTATAAGAACGTATTTGAGAAAGGATATACACCAAATTGGACGACAGAAATATTTACTGTGGACCAAGTGATGCCTACCAAACCAGTGACATACAAACTGAAAGACTATCAGGATCAACCGGTAGCTGGAGGATTTTATCAACAGGAACTTTTAAAAGTTAAATATCCAGACATTTATCTTGTAGAGAAGGTCCTGAAGAGACGTAGAAATAAAATTTATGTCAAATGGCTAGACTTTGACAGTTCACACAATAGTTGGATAGAAAACTCAGATCTTTAATGAAATTAATAAGCTAACATTAAAGTATATTTAAGTTAACGTTAAAGTACTGTTAAAGTATAGTTAAAGTATAGTTAAGTTAACGTTAAAGTAATGTTAAAGTATAGTTAAAGTATAGTTAACTTAACGTTAAAGTATAGTTAAATTAACATTAAAGTATTGTTAAATTAACGTTAAAGCTAGTTAATTTAAAGTTAAAGTAATGTTAAACTAATGTAATTAGGTGTATAGTGTTCAATAAATATATAAATACAGAAAATAAATATCAATATCATTTTATTTTACAATATATACATAGACCTAAGAACTACTGTTTACACATCATCAGCATCATTTTTAATGCTACAATGACCCCACGCCAGGGTATCTGTACTTTCCGGTAAAAGATACCGTTTGTCATCAAAAGAGCTCAATGCTATCTTAGTCTGCTTCACTGTCTGTAGATTATGAAGACGAGATCTAATAAAGTATTGAGCTCTTGTTTGACTTTGAACATTTCGGAACAATGTACATAATCATCAAAAGTAATCGTCTTCTTAACTACGCCTGCTTTCACACCTTTCGCTTTCTTTATAAAATCTTCACCATTCACGCGAATGCTATACATTTTACTGCGATTTTATGGATATCTTCTTTCATATCCGCATATATATCAGCGCATTTAACTTCGTAAACCAAACTATCAGTGTCTGTGTACAGTAATTTACATTGCTTATCGTACTTTTTAATCATATAAGCATAATGGAAATCGTAGATTAAGGTTTTCGATACATCCAGCACACATAGTCCAACATAAATGGGTTTGTTCATCAAAACCTCAGTTTTCCTAAGTTCCACAGCCACTAAATTTTGATCAAAGATTGTCCGGCTGTGGAAATTAGGTTTTGAAAGTAAGGCTTCTGCTCCATATCTACCCTCCCACTTTGTCATAAGTTTGATGTTTACTTGTTTTCGTACGTTCTCCATTGTCTTTCCATACACTGCGTTATTCATTAGTTTAAACAAATTTTTCTCAAATTCA
>CAJFCO010017435.1:52158-63403 GCA_904066015.1 Synergus gifuensis | reverse complement strand
CTTATACTCCCTAGAAACTTTTTCTTTTGCATGCTCGACGGTGATGACCATTTGGTGCATCAGTCATGGGCCTGACTGATTCTGCAGAACTTCAAGGAAATGAAAGTGAACATGTCACTAAAGATTCATATTCTTCACTCGCATTTGGACTTCGTTCCAGAAAATTTAGGAGCAGTCAGTGATGAACACGGGGAACGGTTTCATCAAGAAATCGCTGAAATCGAAAAGAGATACCAAGGTAACTGGAGTGTGAACGCTTTAGCAGACTACTGCTGGAGGCTCATGACTGATGAACCAAATGCTCATCACCGTCGAGCATGCAAAAGAAAAAGTTTCTAGGGATTATAAGTAGCAGCTTATAAATATATTTAAAAAATTTTTTAATTATTATTATTATTCTTATTGCAAATATTAAAGACATTACTGCAATGAGATATTAGAAAAAGTACAATGATTCGTCTCGAGTACTTGTAAACCGTCAAATTGGGAACTCTATAGAAAGAGACAAGTTCTCTGTCATGTAACTTCCGAACCGTTACAGCTGGAACTGTAAACTTTTTTTTAAATTTTTTCTGCATCAAAAAACGAAGAGAATGAGACCTGAGAGACTAAAAAATAAAATTTATTCACTTAAATATAAGGATTTTTGTAAATTCATTTTTTTTCGTGTTTTTTTTTTGGTTTTTTAAAAATATCTCAGAAACGATATGAGATATCGAAAAAACAAAAACACCAATGGATTCTGCGTTAAAAAACGCATCGAATGCATGTATCGCTTTTCGTGATAAAAAATTTTTCAACCTTTTATCACACGATTTGTGATTTTTCGAAAAAATTTTTAACTCAAAGAAACTCAAAAATTTGAGATCAACGAGAAAAACGGAGGTCAGATTTGGATTCAGCACAGAAAACTACCATGGAAATGATATATCTCGTCCCAACCCGACATAGGTCATATTTTGTTGTCCAGTGTAATTTTAGTAAAATTTATTTTTCGACTATAAATGCTCCAGTAAACAAAATTCAAAGCTTATTTATGGGGAAAAAAGATTCTTCGTGTCGAGACGAATCGATTGACTTATATAATTAATGAATCACCTGAAAATTAAGGAAGTTATGGTTATTTGTAATTTTCAAAAATTTCGTTCTCAGATATATAAGTCTTCAAAGAACCAAAATTCAAAGCTGATGTAAGAAACTATTACATATAATTTATAACAATTATAACCTTTGAAATTCTAGTGATTATTTAATAAAAACAAGAAAAGAAATTATAATAGATCTATAGCATTTTAAATCTCGTGCCAGAATGCTGAGATACAAATATTTAATTTTACCACAATTTAGCTGCATTTGCTGCGACGAGTTTAGAACTATTAATTACTGTTATGCTTATTATTACTAAAAAAAAATATTTTCGATAAAAATTTAGAAACAGCTTCAAGTTTTTAATTATTTTATACTTTTCTCCCATGCATTTCAATGCAAAAGTCAGCCTTTAAAGGGGTTTTTGGTCCAAATAATGGAATTTCAGGAAGCCCTTTACTTCGTAAAAAGGTGTGGAAATAATAATCGTCGCTTTCAACCCTTTAACAGGAACCTTTATCTTTATTTAATAAAACTTCACATTGCACGTATAACTGGAGCATGCGCATCCGAAAGCAACTACTCTTCTTCTTCTCCTTTACATATCTATCTATCGGCATACGCTTTTTTAGATGGGTAACTCGATGATGAGTTTTTTCATAGTCGAGAGGGGAAACTCGATGGTGAGTTTTTATCGATGGTACAAGAGAGGAAACTCGATGGCGAGTTTGATCAATGCAAGGTTGGGTATAAAACTAGGTTATCCCCCACATACTCCCCCCCGAGTGACGATGTTCGTCGGAATGAAATAGGAAAAATTAATGCAATGTAAGAACAAACAGAAAATTAAAACTAAAAAATACGACGTTAGTTCTAGTAAAAACTAAACAAGTTACTTAGTAACATAGTTAAGAAATATTAAGGAAAAGTATGTATAAGTACTAAGTTAATACTTTGTTTCTTATGATACTAGTGTCTCGGCGGTTAACTTGCAATTGTTTGTAGGCTTTAAACGATAATGACCTAGAAAACATTTAGGCGAAAGACACTTTCTTTTTACGCTTGTAAGTCTTTAGTTGCGGAATCACATTTGTGGAATTACTTAACGTAGTGGGAACTATATTTACATTAGTAGGTAGTATCTTTGTCGGAATCTTTGGCTTTTCATTCGAAACAGTCTTTGAAATATCACCTGCCTTAATCGGAACAGAGCTGTAAATGTCATCACGCAAAAAGTGTGCGGGTTTGACATTTTCTATAGAAACTTTACGGGGTGTTCCGTTGATATCGATTTCGTAGACTCTGTCGGAGATACGCTTGATGACCTTGTGAGGACCAGTGTACGGGCGTTCAAGTGATTTTTTTGCTATGCCTACACGTAGAAAAACGTGAGTACAGGATCCGAGGTCTTTATGTAGAAAAGCGCGGTTTTTATGGTGATGAGAGACCGGCACTGGTTTTATTGCTCGCATGTGTTCGCGAAATTCTTCCAGAAAAATTTGACGGTTCGGTGCGAAATCGTCCGGGATGATGAATTCCCCAGGGATACGTAATGTCATTCCATACAGGTATTCGGCCGGCGATGAACCGATATCCATGACGTTTGTTCTAAGGCCGAGTAAGACTGTAGATAAGGTTTGTGTCCAATTAGCGTTGTTGTGACACATGATCGCGGCTTTAAGGCTACGGTGCCATCGCTCGATCATCCCGTTGGATGCTGGGTGGTAAGCTGTGGTTCGTATTCTTTGACAACCGGTAAGCTGTAGCAGTGCGGTAAAAAGCTGCGATTCGAATTGGCTGCCCTGATCAGTTGTTAATGTTTCAGGAGCCCCGTAACGCGAAATCCAGTGATCCACAAAGGCTCGACAAACTGTTAAAGCTTCGATATTAGCAAGAGGGACGGCTTCCGGCCATCTCGAGAAACGATCGATCATGGTTAAGATATATCTGTAACCATTGCTAATGGGTAAAGGCCCCACAATGTCCATGTGGACATGCTTAAATCTGCCGTCCGGGGCAACGAAATGCGCGGGAACGGTATGATTATGGCGTGACACTTTAGATTTTTGACAGTCAGGACATGCTTTGCACCACCTGGCGATATCACGATGCATGTTTGGCCATACATAACGCTGGCGAATAACACGATCAGTGACCTTAGGGCCAGGGTGGGCTGGACTATGAAAGAGTTTGAAGATTCCTTCCCTAATGGGTGCAGGAATATAAGGACGAAGGTTTTCGCCTGTTAAGTCGCAGTAGAGAGAATTTTGACCAGAGTCCCATTGTATTTTTCTAAAATTCAGTGAACAGTTAGGGGAACTGATGAGCTCTTTGAGCTCTTGGTCGCTTTTCTGAGCTTCAGCCAGCTCGGATAGTTTCCATTCGGTAGGCATGTGGATAGCCTCAACCCGCGAAAGGGAGTCGGCAACGACATTGTTGGTGCCCGGAAGGTGCTCGAATTGAGTTGAGAATTGTGAAATAAACGTTTGTTGTCGTTGTTGGCGTGGAGAAGCTTTTTCCGAACGCTGCGAGAACGCGTAGATCAAAGGCTTGTGATCTGTGACCACTTTGAAGTTTTGACCTTCGAGAAAATGTCTGAAGTATTTTATGGACTCATAAACTGCGGTGAGTTCGCGGTCGTACGCGCTGTAATTTCGTTGAGCAGGTGTAAATTTTTTAGAGTAGAAAGCTAATGGCTTCCACGAGTCGGATAAAAGCTGTTCCAGGGAGGCTCCCATGCCGGTGTCTGAAGCGTCAGTGACGAGACGTGTTTCGGCATCAAGTGCAGGATGTGAGAGGAGAGTTACATTTGCAAGATCCTGTTTGATCTTTACGAATGCCTCTTCGGCATCCGGGGTCCAAGTTATCTCCCGTTTGTCGTTTCTACGCGAATCGCCCAAGTAGGCGTGTAAAGGTGCCTGGAGGTCGGCTGCATGATGTAAGCTGCGTCGGTAAAAATTAATTATTCCGAGGAACCTGCGGAGTTCCACAATCGTTCGTGGTTTCGGAAAATCTGTAATGGCTCGCACTTTCTCAGGAGTCGGGCGGAAACCGTCCTTATTGATAAGGTGTCCGAGGAATTCCAGTTCTGATTTGCCGAATTGGCACTTGGCTGGATTGAGACGAAGCGAGAAATCTTTGAGGCGTTGAAATACGATTTTGAGGTGCTTGGCGTGCTTCTCGTCGTTGGCAGAGGCGACAAGTATGTCGTCGATATACGCTAAGACGAAATCTAAATCACCCAACGTCCGAAAAATGTACCTTTGGAAAGATTGTCCCGCGTTACGTAGGCCGAACGTCATTACGGTGTATTCGTATAAGCCGAATGGTGTGATAATGGCCGTTTTCGGGATATCTTCGGGTGCAATAGGGATCTGGTGATACGCCATTGCTAGGTCGAGCTTGGAAAAAACGGTTTTTCCGTAGAGGTTTGCTGAAAAATCGTGGAGATGAGGAACGGGATACTTGTCGGGAATTGTCACGGCGTTAAGTCGACGAAAATCGCCGCAAATCCTCCATTCTCCGTCCTTCTTTTTAGTCATGTGCATCGGTGATGCCCAGGGACTGCTGGAAGGTCGACAGATACCGTCTTTGACCATTTGAGCGAATATTGATTTTGCGCTTGCCAATTTGTCAGGTGACACGCGTCTGGCACGTTCGGCAATTGGAGGTCCCTTTGTAAGGATGTGATGGTACACATCGCGTACAACTGTTTCAGGCGTTTGGACTACTCTGGTTATCTCTGGGTATTCACTGAGTATTTGGTTATAGGGTTGAGAAATGTCAATGGCTCTAATTCCGAAAACGTGTGCATCTCGTAAAAATCCCGTTGTAGACAGATTCGTGGTAGTGTCTACCAGTTTAGAATTGTGTAAGAAAGGGACAAGGCGATAGTGTGCAAGAAAGTCTGCTCCGATGATCGGATAGGGGACTTCTGCAATACAAAAATTCCAAGAAAAATCGCGGCGCAGATTTAAGTTAAGAAGAATTCGTTTTTCGCCGAAAGTGAGAATGCGGGAGTCGTTTGCAGCAAAGAGGGTACCAGTGGCAGAGCACTTTTTTATTTGTTTGTTAGCCGGTAACAAAGACATATCGGAACCTGTATCAATGAGGAATACGAGTCCGGAATTTCTGTCGCGTAAATGGAGACGTTTAGACATTGTGTGGCCTAACCCTGTTGTCTCCACACGGGAAGGCTCGTTTAGTTTTCCGACTTTGGCCTTTGTTTCCAAGAGCAGGTGCCCTTGCAAAATTTAGCTTGTTTACCAAACTTGTTGTGGTAGTAACACAATTTGCTTTCGTTTGTATGTTGAGACGCGTCGCGAGGTTGCCGATTTTGCGAGGAAGCGCGAGATTTGCTTCGCGATCGAGTATTTTGTTTTTGAGACTGGATTTGTAGCTGTTTAACTTCTCGAGTCAACCAGTTGATTTGTGTGGACAGTTTATCGAAAGGAGTTTCGTTCGATACTGCGGCGGCGTTGTGGAGAGATATAGGTGTCGATGGAACTAAATCGATAATATTATCGGCTATCCGAGCCAAAGTATCCAGATCGGCATTCTCGTTACCCGCAAGTATTGCGGTGACATGTTTTGGCAGATTTTCGAAAACCACGGTTTTCAGAATGTCATTGGGACAGCCTCCGTCGGTCTGGCTGCGCAGTTTGTTTAGAAAGACAGACGGTTTTCCGTCGAAAAGTACCTCCCCTTTAATTACGCGGCGTAAACGCGAGTCGTGCGATTCGGCGAATCCTGCGATAATGCGAGTCTTAATTTGAATGTACACGTCGGCCGGGGTCTCAGGGAGCATAATAATGTCCTTGATGTGCGCGATAATGTCACTGTCGAGGTGAGTGATCACGCAGTCGGCCTGAGTGGCTTGATCAGTGATTCGAGCGCGTCTGAAGGATGCTTCAGTTTGTACAAACCATAATGCCGGATCGTTGCGAAAAAACGGTGCAATTTTAGGGACACGGTAGTGATCGACACGTTCGCCCGTGTTAGGAGGAACTCCATTAGGATCCCCAGAGGATCCACCTCCCGTTGCCATGTTGATTAAATTTTCGTCGACTGAGAAGTATAAGTAGACGGCCGCAGATGCGATGAATAAAACCAGTAATGAAAGTATCATACACGAAGAGTTAACAAATTCGCTGTGCGAACGTCCGTACACCAGCTCTCAAAAGTCCATAATCTATAAAAAAAAGGAAAATTTAATTAGATCAGGCAAATCTGTTGTACATTACATAACCATCATGACGATGACCGGGAAACGCTACATTCCGCGAATGCTTATAGGTTAGGTTACACTGCGCGTGTTGAACTAACTGCTAAATGATACGTATTTGTCGGCGTTAACAATGCGAATATTCGGAATCGAGTTTTAGAGATGTCTGCGGAATTTTAACAGACATTAGGTTCAGTGAACAAAAAGAAAAATAATCTGAAAATCAACACGAAAATTGACTTAAAGGTTCTAAAATACAGAGTACCTTGAGGTTCCTTTGCGATTACAAAAGTTACCGAGATCGATGGTTCGTGAAGTAGATGCTCGAGGACTGGAATCGTTGTCGCGGAAAATTTCTCCCTACTTGAAGATTGGTTTCCAGGAAAACGACGATAGCCATCAGCTACTGAAGTGTTTAGGTATTGGCGTCCTTATTTAAAGAGAAGAAACGTGAGCCGGCAAAACACGTGGTCCATGTGGAACAAAAAGGTCCGCCTCCAACAATTTCATCAGTTAATATTTCGGTGAAATAAATGCATCGACCAGAAATATGAGCACTTCGGGTGAAATCAAGCTTTGCTTCATGTAGTCATCACTATATTTCAGCCTGGGAAAGGACAGAAAGTCTTTAAAGTTCAATTCCTTGAAACGACGCCACACCGCGTTTTGACATCACGTCGGGGTCACCATTTAAAGGGGTTTTTGGTCCAAATAATGGAATTTCAGGAAGCCCTTTACTTCGTAAAAAGGTGTGGAAATAATAATCGTCGCTTTCAACCCTTTAACAGGAACCTTTATCTTTATTTAATAAAACTTCACATTGCACGTATAACTGGAGCGTGCGCATCCGAAAGCAACTACTCTTCTTCTTCTCCTTTACATATCTATCTATCGGCATACGCTTTTTTAGATGGGTAACTCGATGATGAGATTTTTCATAGTCGAGAGGGGAAACTCGATGGTGAGTTTTTATCGATGGTACAAGAGAGGAAACTCGATGGCGAGTTTGATCAATGCAAGGTTGGGTATAAAACTAGGTTATCCCCCACACCTTCCTGATCAGAGCGCCATCTGTTGGATTAGTTCACAGTCGGATCGTAAGAAATCAACTAATACATACACGTACATGGTCGATGCAAATTGCTGGACGACCACGAAGGAATAATAAGGAGACCCAACTGCCAATGGAAAGCCTTTCGAAACTGGAAACAAAAACTAGATCGTAAGTCTTTAAAAGAACCTTATTTGAGTGCGCATGTGCGCAGTTGTCCTCTTCCTACTCATGGGAAAGTGTGCGAGTGAGAAAGTTTTCAAAATTGACATTAGATAGAGAGGTTATGTTCGTTTGTTGATTGTTATATGAAGGATACTCCAAATAAATTATATAAACAATATTTTCAGTACAACATTTTACGACATTTTACGATGCATTATATTTTACGACATTTTCGATCTTAGACATCTACGTCGATATTTTTTTCATTATGTAAGTTTTTTATCACAAAAAATATATTTGGAAGTGATAGAAAAAAAAGTATTCAATAAATTTATTTCAACGTATGATTAACGAAATAATAACAAAGATTTATTACAACTTTAAGATTTCAAGATAAAAAAAATTTAATAATATTCTACATACTTACCACTTTTATAATCCACTCTTTTTAACTATAAAAATCTAAATTTTGTCACACAACGCTGTATACCACATGAAATCGCATAATAAACGAACAAACGAACATAACCTCTCTATCTTATGTCAATTTTAAAAACTTTCTCACTCGCACAGTTTCCCATGAATAGGAAGAGGACAACTGCGCACATGCGCACTCCAATAAAGTTCTTTTAAAGACTTACGATCTAGTTTTTGTTTCCAGGTTGCGAGAGGGAGTTCGGTCTCCTTATTATTCCTTCATGTGCACGACGACGACAAAATTATTGTCTGCTATATCTGTCGTCTGCTTAGTGATGGGCGCTTCTCGGTATTTCTCGGTCATTACCAATCCTGACCGGTGATGACGGGAAAAGGCTGGTAAAACACGGTCAGACCCAAATATCTCTTTTATGGAAAGAGTTTTTAAAGGAAAAAAAGGTTTAGGCGTTAGATAATAACCTTACCGAAAATTAGAGAAAAGATTTTTTGGTTTTAAAAGTTTAGATTTTTTAAAAATAATAAAAATGCGGAAAAAGTTGGACATAGCAGACGATACGTTCAACAGTGTAACGAGAAAAGTATAATGTTATTAGAAATATTTAAAAGTTGAATTTAAAAGTACATTCATTGACTAAGTAAGTTACTTTTATTCCTGGCTAAGTCTGACGCCCTCTCATAGGCTGCTTAACCTTAATTTATTATAGATTAATTGTGAGGAGTCGTGAGTTGTCGAGGGAGGCAAGGAAGTACGCAATTTAAAAATTTAATAAATTACAATTTATTCATAAAAAAGGAAACGTAAAAGATTACAGAGTCAAAAGAAAACCATCGTCACTCGGCCGCGGAATGACTCGATATAAACTAGCAATCTTTAGAAAAGACTCGATATAAACTTAAAGAATGTTCATCGCGAACCGAGTGAGCGGCGATGGGTTTAAAAAGATATAGCAGGTTTTAATTGAATAATTTGAAAGATGTTAACTCAGAGAAAAGAAGCACTTAATAAAATGGGACCGTGCCCCACGCGCTTTCAAAATTTGATAAATCAAAACCGTCTCTCACGGCCCTAACCGAGTTCCGCCTTTTATTTATTGAATACTCAACTCGGATAGCTACACTCTGTTTCCCTTCCCGTGAGAGATCTAACAAACGGAATTAGAGTGAATGCGCTGAGGAAAATTATAATTGAAACATCGCGCCTAAAGTTTAAAATTGGTGATGCGAAATTGAAAATTAGTCACAAAGTGTGACTGGCCTAAAAGAGGCTCGTGCTAGGTCTCCGCAGCCTGGAGCAGCGTACACAGAGACCCAGCAGCGAATTTACAATAGTGCAAAAAGACCCATATAAATAAAACTGTTGCAAGTAAAACCAAATCAAAACGAAACAAAAGAGTGAAGTATAGGATTATTCGTGGAAAATTTTAGATCAAAATAAAGTTGGAATATTAATTTGAATTATCGCGCGAAGCGCTGTTGTGCAACGATGAATGTAGGAACTAAATCTACATTCATCACAAAAGCAATGAAAATCCGAGGAAGAGGGCATTAGAGTTCGAAAATTCTCGGTAATTTAAAATTGGGTAAGGTAACAAAGAACGTTATGCCTAAAGCACAATGGAGAACTAAGCCTATTCCCTAAACCTAATGATGGTTCTATCCTGTTCTATCGTATTGCCCCATCTTTCTTGTCACGTGACCGCAAAAGAGATAGGGCAATATAATAGAAAAGGACAGAACTATAGGTAATAGGTTTAGTTCTCCATTATGCTCTAGCCTTTACTGTAACTTACGTAATTTAAGAGAATTTACGAGAATTTATGAGAATTAACATTTTTTAACATTATCTCGTTAAAAAGTAATAATTCAATTATTTATTAATAATAATGGAGTGTAATGATTAATAATGCTTATAAACGCATAATTAAATACATTTTAATCAATAAAATTTATATTTATTCTGGTACTTAACATTCTAAAATTACGTCACTCTCGATCGGTAACGTCGAAATCTGTATCAAAATCTTATCTGGGAGATTTCAGAGCATTATTTACATAGGAGTTTTACTGAAATTCATTTTTATCGATTAAAGTAGGTGAAAAATTGTGATATAATTGATATACATGATATAAGTTATAAAAAAAGGATAAAAATTAAGAAAAATAAATTCTCAAATTCTCCAAAATTTGCAAGGTAATTTATTTCAACGTTGCCTTCTCGGTAATATTACTCACTAAGAACTAGGGCATGGAAGCAGTGTTGCCAGATACACCGCATTTCCACATTTTACACCGCATTTTTAGACTCGAATCCGCAATCCGCATTTTACAATGCGGATGGCCCAAAACTCCGCATTTTGTACTTTTGGTGGATTCCTCTGCTGGTATCGGTCAAAATTTGGCGAGCGATTTAAATCTCAATTAATTTAATTCGATTTTGTATCGCGCACCAATTTAAAACCAATGGCCGAATTTCTCCAGCGAAGAACCAACACGTGGTACGCGCGCAGGCAGTTGACAGAGAGTTTTGCATTTTAAACTAAACGACCCAACCCTGGATTCCATTAGAATCTTATAGAAACCAGGATTGGGTCAGCATTTTGACAAAAAATCCGCATTTTGAAAATAAAATCCGCATTTTGAAGCCCGCTCCTTCGTAATTCCACAACTCGGGTCTGGCAACACTGCATGGAAGAGAGATCGTGATTGTGGGCAGCTTTTCATCAGCTAAAAGCACAGGCGTTGGGTCTCCTTAAACATTCTGAATTAAGTGTATTAGGAGGAAAATGAACCCATATTTCTCGTTCAGAAAACTATTTTGATTTAGAAAATACTCGTCACAAAATTTTTTCACCAAAATTTGAAGCGCTACAAGGAAATAAAACTTGAGCAAATATTTTGAGAAAAGGTGGTGTTTTACAAACGACCGTTCACAGGATTTGTAAAGTTGGCTGATATATTCATTCATATTGCCATTTTTGCGCTCTCTAGTGGCGATCACAAAAAGTACATTGCGAAATTGCTGAGCATCATTGTTATCAAATGATAATCAAATGGCTTTTTCGCCCCGTGGCTTTTTCGCCCCACTCTACTTTAAGTTTATATTTTTAGAAATACATGATTTTGCAATTATTTCTCATTTGGTAATCTATAACATCCCAGTAAAAAAAAAGGATTGATATGGATTGGGGCGCATTAACATTTTTAGTTATGGTGAATGCGTGCGTATCCCGTTTTTGACCCGTTTATAGGTTCTCACGAATTAGGACGCATACGGACGCATT
>CAJFCO010017435.1:36455-52058 GCA_904066015.1 Synergus gifuensis | reverse complement strand
ATGTCACGTAATATACTGTTGTTTACGCTTGAAATGAATGACATATACTGAAACAAACGCACAATGATAGTAGCTTTCCAACGCATGTTTGGAATATTGGAACGATGGAATAATAATCAAGTTACGCCATCTCTTAGCAAACCGCACGATTAAGTTATAGACCCAATATATTTCAAATCTTCTTTGCGTTTTCTGCTGCCATCAGTGTTGCCAGATTGGGCTACTAATCGCCCAAATTCGCATTAAGTATCCCAAAAGTAGCCCAAAATCTGGTAACACTGGCTGCCATAGGACGGCACCCTTAGTTTGAAAACGGGGTCAGATTGACCCCAGCGAGTAAAATTTTTATTACAAAAAAAAGCTAATGGTAATGAATATTTTCATTTGACAATTTTTTCAGAACATCTTCAAAAGTTCTTTAAGAAGTGATTCGCTAGGTGTGCCAACTAAGGGTTAATTTCGTTTGCGAAAATTACTTTAGTTTACAAAAACATAATAAAATCCCTTTAAGGGTGGTTACCCTATAAAGTAATTTCACGGGAAAAAGGAAAAAAGAAGTGAATTTTATTTCATATAAAATATATTTTATCCCGCGTAAAATTTTTTTTTTCAGATTTTTCAGCTTCAATTTACACCTTTTTGGTCATTTTCCTGTATAATCGTAATTTATTCTTTTGGGGTATTTTAACCCCAATAACCTTTTTTTACTAAATTCTGAAATTTAAATTTTTGAACCCTTTTTGTGAGGAAATTTTTCTGCTCGGTTTTGTACGCGAAACTTACTTCATTTTGCAGAAATATAACAAAACTCACTTAAGGGTAGTTACCCCTTATAAATTAATTTCTCGTGAAAATGTAAAAACACGTAAACTTTATTTTAATATCACGTGTAACATATAGTTTTCGAGTTGGTTTGATTGTGAAAGATTCTTTTATTATATGTAAAACAATTTAATAGGTATTGGGGTACTACACTTTTCAGGGGTGGTTTGTACCCCCTAAAAACCATTTTGGGCACGTAAGAAAAAACATGTGTAACTTAGTTTTTCGAGTACTAAAGTATTTGTGAGAACGAAGAAAATCGAAGGAGGAAACCTTCCTTAATGTTGCTTGTGAATCGAATGTTTTATTTATATAAAATTTGTATTTCATTGAAAAATCTCATTTATCAAAAGTCTCTCAAATTATTCAAAGGATAGACTGATAACAACTTTCGATTAATTAAAAAAATCCAATTTATAATTTATATGTACATTTACATATACATTATACTGCATATTTTACTTATAAGTTGGAAAAGATTATAATAAAAATATTTGCAAATGATTATCAATTATATATTTGGAATTAGTATAGACTTATTTTCCGTGTTGTTACAAGCTACGCGTAATTTATCATTAAATGGCTGCGATAAGTAGTGTGGTATACTTTAGTATCTTTGTGGTACTATTCTTATCAGTTTGTTTAGCTAATAAGTGAACGTCAGAGATGAAAATTCGTTAGATAGTTAAGATTTTATTTCTTTTTGCTTCCTCATAGAGGAAGCTTTGTAGTCGTGAGAAAATCCATTTTCTAAAAAAAGGTTTTTTTTGGAATATATCTAGTATGATGTCCTGAAAAATTGTCCGCGTGTGTGTGTGTATGTGTGTATGTATGTATGTGTGTGTGTCCCCTTTTTTTTTGTTCCCACCATATCTCTAGAACGTTTGTATAGAAATGGATGAAATTTGGCACATTTCTTCCACCCTATAAAACTTTAATTCTATCACAAGGGTTTAAAAAAATATTTAATGTTACAAGTTTTAAGTGCTTTTAAAATTTTTTAAAAATTGATTTTTCTACTATAACTTCTCAAATAATAAAAATTCAAAGCTCGTGTAAGGAAATTAAAGATTCCTTGTGTTAAGACGAATCGACTGACCTGTGTGATTAATGCATTTAACTGAAAATTAAATAAGTTATTGTTATTTATAATTTTCGTAAAATTCATTTTTGCACTATAACTTCTCAAATATTCAAAATTGAAAGCTGATGTACGGAAAAAAAAGATTCCTTGTGTCGAGACGAATCCATTGACCTATATGATTAATGCATTTCGTTAAAAAATAAGGATGTTATGGTCAAATGTAGTTTCAAAAAATAATTTTTCGACTATAACTTTTCAAATAATCAAAATATTGACTTGACGTAAGAAAAATAAATGTTCCTTGCATCGAGACGAATCGATTGATCTATAATGTTATTTCATTTCATTGAAAAATAACAAAGTTATGGTTCTATTTAATTTAAAAAAAATAGTTTTTCAACTATAACTTCTCTAATATTCAAAATTCGAAGCTGACGTACGGAAAATAAAGGTTCCTTGCGTCGAGGCGAATCGATTGACCTATAAGATTAATGCATTTCATTGAAAAATAAGAAAGTTATGCTTTATTGTAATTTTCGAAAATGAATTTTTTGAATATAACTTCTCAAATAATCAAAATTTAATGCTGATGTAAAGAATGCTTAATGCTTTCTCTATGAAGAAGCAAATCATATTTGCTTACAGGAAGCAAAGTGGTCATTGAATGAGGACAAACAGAAGAATGTTTCTGGCCGTAATCCGACAGGGTCAACCCGGGATAATATTTTGTTAGTAGCCCGGCCGGGATCGGACCGGGTTCCCCCCGGGATCCGGTCGGGCCAAACCGGGCGACCCTGATTTAGCCCAGTTTAATATTTCTTAATTGCCTGGCTGGGATCGGACCGGGTTCCTCCTGGGATCCGGTCGGGCCAAACCGGGCCACCCAGAATTATCCCGGTTTAATATTTCTTAATGACCCGGCCACACCTTATTCAGCCCGATTTAAAAATTTTTAATTGCCTGGCCTGTATCCGACTAGATTCCGGTCAGGATCTGGTCGGGACAAATCGACCAAACATAATTTAGCAATTATTTATTATTATAACACAAAGATTCTGAAGATAAATGTGAAAGTAATAAAAGTTTTCAATATTGAAATTTCAAAATATGCAAAGAAATCGCAAATTAATTGAATATTTTTATTGCATTAGATTTGAAATAATAATATAAAGCTTTAATATAAAACGATTCTCTCGTAAACAATAATTTTCTACATTTCAACTTTCGCGAATTAAAACATTGTTTGAAACATAATTTTAAAAAATTGTAATTAAACAGTTTTTGTCATACGAACAGCTAATTAATAATACGAATATTTAAATAAAGTTTCATGGAAACTTTTTTTTTTATAATAGACCAATCAAAAATTTGAAAATGAATAAAGTAAATTAAATAAATTATTTATATTTACATATATTTACTATTATTATAATAGGATTTATAAAATAAATAAATTGTTTAAAACACAAGAAAGTAAAAGTATATTCCTCACAATTATATCTGACTTTTCAACGATAATGCTTGGCTGAGATTTTGTTGAAGTACAAGTCCAAGCTATCAAGCTCAGGTGGTAAGGCGCCCGGCGCGTATATTAGGTTTAGGTTAGGGTTTAGGATTGTTAGGGTCGTCGGCGGTTCGAATCAACAAGCGAGTAGTGCCATTTTTCGAAGCGTTTTTTCGTGCGATTATATGTATAAAAGACCGTGTATGGTTATACGTGTAAGAGACAATTTTTTTTGTAAATTTTCCATTATATATAAAATTGTCAAAAACAGACCGGTTTTTGAACGGGTTACCCTCTTTGTATCCGGGATTCAACCGGGTAACCCAGCCGGATCCCAACCAGCGCAGCGTGACGAAACCGACCAGGATCCGACCGGGTACCTTGGCTGGATTCCGGATTCAAGCAGGGCAATCCGGCCGGCACCAGGTCACAATTTTTACACGGGAACGATAATTCCAAAATAAAAAAGGGCATCTGACCGTCTTTTAGACATTTGACCTTGATTGCTTCCTCATAGAGGAAGCTCTGTGGTGGTGACAAAATCCAGTTTCCTAAAAAAGGTTTTTTTCAACATATTTTAATGTCAATATATCTAACATGATGTCCTGAAAAATTGTCCGGATGTATGTGTGTGTGCGCGCGCGCGTGCGCGTGTGTGTGTGTGTGTATGGATGTGTGTTACGATCCAGCAATTTCTTGAAAAGTTAAATATAACTTCTCAAATAATCAAAATTTAATGTTGATGTAAAGAATAATTAATGCTTCCTCTATGAGGAAGCAAATCATATTTGCTTGCAGGAAGAAAAGTGCTCATTGAATGAGCACAAAAGTTGATACAGAAACTTTTGTGAAACTTCACAGCTAGTTTTAATCTTTCTAAGGTCACAAAAGCAAATTTCTCACAGAATATTTTTGATGTGAAGTTTTTCGCCCTTTTTAAATCCGCAGTCAAAAATAGGAGTTTCATGAATGTTACGTAAGGCACAAATTGAATTTGTATTAAGGCTGTTGGAACGACGGAAAAAATGTTATTTTTTACTTTAGATTTTAAGACCGCAAAAAATACACGGATTTAAGTGCCGTTTGGCAGGGAAGTGTTTCTCGATATGAAAAATGTGGGTTAGTATCTGTTTGTTGAAAAAAAATAATTTATTTGGCTAAAATGGAAAAGTTTCGGCTAGGGTTAGGTTTTAGGTTAGGTTAGCCGAAACTTTACCATTTTAGCCAAATAAATTAGTTTTTTCGAAAAATAGATACTAAGCCCCATTTTTCACATCGAGAAACACTTCCCTGCCAAACGGCACTTAAATCCGTTTATTTTTTGTGGCCTTAAAATCTAAATTAAAAAAATGACACTTTGTCCGTTGCTCCAACAGCCTTAACTGTTTTAAGATTCAGTATTAATAAGATTGTGATAAGGTTTAGTACTCAGAAAGTTTATTAGAAAATTAGAATTTAAACGAGAAAATGAGGACTTCCTAAAGTAAAGATAATTAATATGTAAGCCAAATTCATTTGCAATAAATATTAAAAGTTTACAATGAAATGAGGTGTACTGAAAAATTTTTTTAGTTAGTTAATAATAACTAAAATAAGAAAAAACGTTTAGATTTTGTCGTAAAAAATAAGTTTTTGGATTAATTTGAAAATTTATTATAAAATTAGCATTGTAATTTTAATATAGTTAAAATGCAATTAAACGCGGGCGCGAAAGCGCGCGTTCGTTCTAGTAGATTAAAAAGGGTCACTCCGTATATTTCTATTATAAAATGTGTAATATGAATAATAAAACTTTGTAATTTATAAATTTATAATCTTTAAACTATATAACTTCCCATGACAAATTGAAAAAAATCCAGTCATTTTAGTACATAACTATTTTAAACCAAAAAATTGATTTGTAGATTGTAGTTAATAATAAATAATAAAATAATATAACATAGTTTAGTAGAAGTTAAATGTTGTTATGTGTTTTGGTCTATTATTCTTTTAAAAAGAAATATTGTCAATATTTTAAAATTTAAATACATATGTATTGACTTTTTTCACAACATACAAGCAGAAAAATGAATCTGTTAAAGTTACAGATTCAGATCTGTTGGACATTTCTGTTATTTTAACAGATAAAATCTGTTAATCTTACAGCTCTATCTGTAAAATTTATAGAAATGCTTCGGTTAAAGTCATCTGCTAACATAGCAGAAAGAATCTGTTATATTTACATATAAAAATCTGTTGATTTGGAGCGATGAAAATTTGTAAATTTAACAGAGGAAATCTGTAAATTGTACAGATTCAATATGTTGAATTTAATATTTGTGTATGACTGAGTGCATTGTGGAAAAATGTGGAGAGACACCATCTCATGAGTTAGGATAATGCTTTAAATTTACAAATATCGATTAATTGTGAGTATATCCATATGAATAAACCACTTTCCTAATTATTAATTGTTTTTAAGGCATTTATTTTTATGTTTGAAAGTACAAAAAATTTGTAAATGTAAAATTTACAGATCTTATCTGTAGACTACAGATTTTATCTGTAAATCCAACAAAAGTTTTCTGTTGAATCTACATAAATAATCTGCTGTCCTTATTCCGGCAGATTAAATCTGTAGATTCTACAGATTTTTGTGTAGATTCAACAGATTTTTTTTCTGCGTGTAAAAAGTTTAGTTTAAGGGATTTCATAAGATTTCATAGGATTTTAAGTAATTTTATGGGATTTAATGATATTTTGGGAGATTCTAAGTAATTTTAAACATGAATTTAAGATATTTTATGAGTAATTTTAAGGACATTTTGTGATAATGTAACGCATTTTCTAAAAGGAATGCATCTGTCCGAGCATAGCCAGTTTTTAAAATAACCTGTTTCCCTAAAAAACAGCATGTGAGGGTCCCTTTGGTCCCCTCCACCTACATTCCTTTAAGGAAAGCGCCTGCTTGGATCCACCCTGCGACCCTTAGAGTCAGTTATATGGAATTCTTCGCTACAGCTAGACTTACTCTACAGCTCTGTACCTTTTTACCCAATAAATCATTTTGTTTATATCAATGATACTATTTATACGTATGTAATTAGTTCAGCCTTTTCCCAGACCGTCACAATTTATTTCCAGAAATTTTAAAGGATTTGGTGAGATTATATTGGATTTTCAAGAATTTAACGAAATTTCATGAAATTTTGAGTAATTTTAAGAGATACATATGTATAATGAGACTTCATGGGATTTTGAGTAACTTTAAGTAATTTTAAGAAATATAAATTAATTTTGCGAAATTGAAAGGAATTTCATAAGATTTCATAGGATTTTTAGTAATATTAAGGGTTATAGCGAGAAGTTGTGAAATTTTAAGGAATTTTATGGAACATCAAAGATGTTAGTTTAAGATATTGTATGGGGTATTAACTCTGCTTAAAATGTCGGATAGAATTCGGATAAAAACCGGGTAGAATCGGGTTTTATACGCACCTACCGGAATTTTACCCGGTTTTTGTCCTCGTTTTATACCCGACTTTTACATGGGTTTAATCTGGGACTTCGTGCTTAAAATTTCGGATAGAATTCGGATAAAAACCGGGTAGAAATCGGGTTTTATACGCACCTACCGGAATTGTACCCGGTTTTTGTCCCTGTTTTCTACCCAATTTCTACACAGGTTTTATTTGGGACTTCGTGCTTAAAATGTCGGATAGAATTCGTATAAAAACCGGGTAGAAATCGGGTTTTATGCGCACCTACCGGAATTGTACCCGGTTTTTGTCCCTCGTTTCTATTCGGTACTTGACCGGGTTCTACCTGGTGTGATATAATTTTTTTATCCGGTTGCTACATGGGTCTTATCCGGAGGTGTGTGGTTTCTACTAGATTTGTATCCGGTGTTTCAAACACCTGTACACGGAAAAAATGAAAATAAATCTTATAAAAAAGAATTATTAATTAAGAACATGGTTTATTCGTTGTTATATTATGGATATACTTATAAATAATCGATATTTGTAAATTTTAACGCATATATATCAAATAAAATTTCGCACGCAACGCGGGGGGAATCGAACGCATGACCTACGGGACGCGAGTCCAGCTACCTAACCATTACCCTAAGCTCTCCAGATGATGGTAACACATTTTTTCCACGGTACACTTAACCATATACAAATATTAAATTATCTCAAGATAATTTCATTAAAAAAAGCTTTTGCGTTAACAATGAATAAAATACGAACATAAAATTTTTCATATTTTTAATGTTCACTATTACAAAACCTAAAACCGTAGAATTGATTGATATAATAGGATATTTCATTGGCAGAACAAAAATTTTTTGTGACAAAAAAAAACTACTGTCTGCCGGTACTGTAGTACTATATATGTATAGTACTATATATATTATACTATTATTATATTAATTATATATAATTATAATATAGTATATATTATAATATACTATATACAATAGTTTCGATAGTTTCTGGGGTCGCGACAAAAAATGCTTATTCAATAAAGGCGTCATGTCAAGAAAAATATCTTCAAGTATTTCCTCTATTACCGAGATGCATTAAAAAAATTGATCTAAATAAAAACAGAAATTTATTTTGATAGTGTTAGTTTTGTATAATATTTTGTATAAGTTTATATACCCTATAAATTTCTCGAAAATTGAAAAAAATTTGGCTGATTGACACTTAGAAATTTTAATGATATGGATTGCTGTCCAGTCCCAGGTCTGGGCTAGACTAGATTGTCAAGACTATGAGAAAAAGAAAGATTTTTAATAGTGTTAATTTCATGTTTTGTATAATTTTAGACACCCTGACAGTTTTTCGAAAATGGTGAAAAAATTTTGCTGATTGAAACTTAGAAATTTTTATAGTATGGATTGCGAACCAGTCCCAGATCTGGGCCAGACTAGATGGTGAAAACTAGACGGTCTAGACGATGTCAAATCTGGGCCAGATCTGACATCAGACTACCAGAAAATTTTTTCACACGGGCGATGTTTCAACACTTGTACCCGGTTCTTATTGTATGCCTATTGGAAATGCACCCGGGTTTTTACCCTGATTTATACCCTGTTCCTACGCGGGTCTTATCCAGATCTGTGCGGTTTCTACCAAGTTTAATTATTTTTATTCAATATTTTAAAATATCCTTTCATATTTATATAATGATAAATAAATGTGGAGCACTACCCTACATTTATTGAAAAATACGGTGCAAAAATGACCAACATTATATCCTGTTATTTATTATTAACGTTCGTTAATCATTTGTATCTATTCAAAAATTTTTGTAAGTATAAAATTAACGATTTAGCCCGTTTTTTAAATAGCTTAAGTATTGAATAATTATTTCCAAGTTTTAACCTAAAATAGCACTGCTATGTGTCAAAATTAATTAATAGTTGATGAAATTTTATTTAATTTTATGAAATTAAAATCCTAATTTTTATATTTTTTATAATTTAAAAGGATTAATAAAGGTTTACAAATATATATGTACATCAAAAATTCAAGATATATATTGCTTATTATTTTCTTCTACACTCGTTTCTTATTTTTGCAAGTGATAAGGCAATAACCTACAACTTTTTCTGGCCAGCTTCTTTATTTTTCAGTATTCTACCTCCTTTAATTCTGATGAAGTCTGCTAATAAAAAAGCTGAAAAAACAAGTAAATAAAATCAAAAATTCAAAAAAGTTTATACGTATCATACGGAGACCGGATAAGAACCGGGTGGAAACCTAGTTTGCTATCTGCAAATAAATACCAGGTATATACCGGGTATAAACGCACTTTTGGCTTCGCTTATAGAGACCTGATAGGATACGGGTTGAAACTTTTTTTTGTGTTCTATTTCTGGTTCCATTTGACGGATAGGAACCGGGTAGAACTGGGTAAGAAATGGATTTTGTTCTTAACGATTTTTAACGGTACTTTGATACGGTGATTGTACGGTGATCGGATAAGAACCGGATGGAAACCTAGTTTGCCATCTGCAAATAGATACCTGGATACACCGCATAGAAACGCACTTTTGGCTTTGCTTATAGAGACCTGATAGAATCCGGGTTGAAACTTTTTGTTGTGTCATTTCTGGTTCCATTCGACGGATAGGAACCGAGTGGAACTGAGTACAATGTTTTCACTAATATTCTGTTAACATTTCCCCGATAACATCTGGATAGACTCGGGTAGATCGCGTAAATTTAAATTACACACCGGTTAAAAACCGTATAGAACCAGATAAGACTCCAAATGGGCATTTATTCGGTTTATTTCCGGTTTGTTTCTGATTTCAACCCGACATTTTAAGCAGAGTGATGAAAATTTCTCGTTTTATTTACCAGATAGAACACGGGTATGACCGGGTAGCTGACCCGCATGCTCCAAGTGTCATATAAAAACTGGGTAAGATTCGGTTAGAAAACTGATTTTGTGTTTGATGAAAATTTATACCTCGTTTTATTTACCAGATAGAACACAAGTATGACCGGGTAGCTGACCCGCATGCATCAAGTGTCATATAAAGACCGGGTAGGATTCGGTTAGAAAACTGATTTCGTGTTTGCTGAAAATTAATATACGGTTTTGTTTACCAGGTAGGAGCCAGGTAGGATCGGATATAATATTTATTAAGCTCTTATTGACTCTGCTCTCCTGATAAAATCCGGATAGTCAGATTGATTTAGCAAAGCATAATAAGAGATCAGATACATCCCGGAAAGCACCGGGTTAAAGTCAAATGGGGTTTCACCCGGTTTATTTCCAAATTGTATATGGTTTTAACCCGACATTTTAAGCAGGGAAGTAATTTTAAACACTTGTAAGGGATTCAAGGGGGATTTCATGGAATTTTAAATTCTTGTAAAATTTTTATGGGATAATAACTTATTTTGAGGACTTTGGAGGGATTTTACGAGATTTCATTGGATTGTCAGGAATTTTAAGAGATTTCATGACATTTATTGGGATTTTAAATAATTTTGCTTCCTCATAGAGGAACTAGCTTTGTAGTGGTGACAAAAATCCAGTTTCCTAAGAAAGGTTTTTTTCAACATATTTTAAGGTCAATATATCTCACATGATGTCCTGAAAAATTGTCCGGATGCATAGTTATTTCACTATATACCTAGTTGAATTTCTTACAAAGGTTTAACAAAATATTTAATTTTACAAGTTTTATGTACTTTTATAATTTTCGTAAAATTCATTTTTTCACTATAACTTCTGAAATATTCAAAATTTAAAGCTGATGTAACGAAAATAAAGATTCCTTGTGTCGAAACAAATCGATTGACCTATATAATTAATGCATTTCATTAAGAAATAAGGATGTTATGGTTAATTGTATTTTCAAAAATTAATTTTTAACTATAACTTTTCAAATAACCAAAATTTTAAGTTGACGTAAGGAAAATAAATATTCTTTATGTCGAGACGAATCAATTGGTCTATAATATTATATTATTTCATTTAATTGAAAAATAACAAAGTTATGGTTCTATTTAATTTTAAAAAATTAGTTTTTCAACTATAACTTCTCAAATATTAAAAATTCAAAGCTGACGTAAGGAAAATAAAGGTTCCTTGCGTCGAGACGAATCGATTGACCTATAAGATTAATGCATTTCATTGAAAAATAAGAAAGTTGTGCTTTATTGTAATTTTCGAAAATGAATTTTTTGAATATAACTACTCAAATAATCAAAATTTAATGATGATGTAAAGAATACTTAATGCTTCCTCTATGAGGAAGCAAATCATAACTTCACAGCTAGTTAAGGGATTTTATGATATTTTAAAGGATATTTAGGATTTAGTTTTTAAAGTGTTACGTACCAACCCTCTGAAAAATATTATCTTTTTTTTCTCAATTTCACTTGCGAGATTAGATCGATAAATTTCACAAGTGAAGACCTCAATATAAAATAAAATACATCAGGAATATTTTTCCTGATGTCACTGACAGCGGTAACCCGAGATGTCAACGCGACACCTCGGTGAAGAAATGATTAGGCAAGATTCGAAGTACGAACTGGATTAAGAAATATAGAAATAATTAGTCAGGTAGTATTTATTCTTTAAACTTTATAATTTGGTAAAATAGTCTGGAATGAAAGAACGGAATGAATGAAAAGAATTATATCTCAATGCTCGCCATATTCACGTTCGCATTATATTATGAGTCTAAGTACTTGGTTTCGACTGCTAGAGACGGACGCCTATACCGAAAAGCTAATGTAGATACATGATGGCCGCACGGAGGCGCGTTATCGGACACTCCACCTCGCATCTCTCTTACCCGACCTTCCCGTCTCATATTCGTCCTTCCGCATTTTCTTCCTCGGGAATCTGACCTACTCTATAAACAGCTGATTAATACTCAGCTATTACAATAATATCATATAAATTAATTACATTCTATTTAATAAATACTCAATTGAAATTGAGTTGAAAAATAGAACTTGAATTCTTTCGAAACATTAGTTACAAATGTCTCTCTGCTTGCATTAATCAAAAGTCGACAAATTCCTGTCCTTGTGCAAAACGAACAGAAATATTCAAACGTTCGCAAGTTTGCAAAATCAAATGCAACAGCGACCGATTTCGGGCTCTTGCCCTCTATCAAAAAATTTGCATTTCTTCAGTTATTAAAGTTTCAACACAAGAGTACTCAGTCAGAAGTTCTTTCACCCCGATTCCTTTCGAAACACAAAATTCCTGACACTTGAAAATTTCCCCACCAAAATCTACCGATAGCACGCCTACGACGGGCACCATAAATACAAAGCAATTCAGTTGCTCTGGGCAGTCTGACGAACTTCTTTAACGGGTAAAGAAGCTTCCCGAATTACATACGTAAATTTCGGAAAATCGACGCCCGTCTCGTGTAAAGTCGTTGTGTTCGTTCTTACGCAGTCCTATCAGATGGCCAAGTCTTTCACTGAGTCACGAAGTAGTTTTGCTCTCAATTTTAAAAGACTTATTAGCGCCGTAAAAATTGTCCCGAATGAATTGAAAGATTGGGTCGAATCAACGAGAGACGTAAAAAACCTACTAAATTCTATCCGTTTTTGAGAACAAAATCCCTCATTCCTACACGTTTCTCAGATCGCGAATTCAGATTGTTAAACCATAGATGAGAGATTTTGGCTGTCCTGGGGGCTAATTCTCTTAGCTACTTGCGCCAGCGACATAACTTTTTGTGTTTTCCTTTAATAGTTCAAAAAGGTGCAGTGCGGGAATAGTTTTTGCATTTACGCTATTGATAAATTCAGGCGAGCGATTTGTATTGCTATCATTCTTGTTCATCGATATTGTATCCTCTGGGCCAGTTCCGTCGTTTACCTTGAAAATTACATGTTCATCGATGTTACATCCTCTGGGCGAGTGAAGCGTGATTTTCTAAAAGCACTAAGAGAGTGAGTGTAGTGACAAATGTAACTCCTGCTAGCGAAAAGTGTAATCGTTGCTCTCAACTCTGTAGAGGCGTGATCTGTATCCTTATAATTCGGTCTCAAAATTCGGAACTCTGTTTTCGGGAGTTTGACTTTTCTCTAAGTAAACGGCCCTCGCGACAAGGAAATTTTCCTCAGAAATTCCTTCCGACAGATCCTTCCAAATCATTTTTAAAATTGAGTTAAGTTCTAATTCGGCCTCGAATTTCAAAACGAGCAAGAATTAGAATTTCTAAACAAATAAACCGGACTTATATAGAAACGCATAAAAAAGGGTGTTGGGATTTAATTGCCCTCATACCTTTTGGTTAAAAGCCAACTATTGTGTTTTCTGTATAAATCTAGTGAAGAACGTGAAGCGTGGGAGAGATTAGTTCGCGAAAATGAATGATCGAAAAGACTAGAGTTGTTAAATTCAACAACGAGAATTGAGCAAGTATACGGCCAAATAGGGATAAAACGGATGGGCCTTCTGTCTTCCGTTTCATCCCTAATGGTAGTTTATAAGCTACATTAGGGGTAGCTAAGCGAAACGAATTGTAACGTTTCAAACTTTTCTACCATTTCTATCATATACCACATAAATTTATGGGGTTTAACTTTGGGGATTTCAGAATATAATTTTTGTTTGTAAATTACACTTATTTTTCTCAATTTATTTCTCCCATAAGATGACAGCTTTTATCTTTGGATGAGGACAGGTGATCACGAATTCCCGCATAAATAATTTAAAGATCAATTCTTACTAATAGAATTTGATCTTTTCTTTTCTGTTATTCTCCGACTTGCCTTAAATGATTCTTTATAAATTTCTACCCGGACTTGTCTTCTAGAGAATTATATTATTGGTTCGTAACAAAAGAATTTTAAGGGATCCAAGGGATTTTACGAGATTTCATGGAATTTTAAATACCAGTAAGATATTTTATGGGAAAATAACTTATTTTGAGGACTTTCAAGGAATTTTACGAGATTTCATGACCTTGCATGGGATTTTAAGTAATTTTAAGGGATATTTACTAATTTTTACGAGATTTCAGAAGATTTTAAAGAGGAATTTTAAGATATTTAATCAGATTTCATGGGACTTTGAGTGATTTTAAGGAATATAAAGTGAATGTACGAAATTTAAAGGAATTTCACCAAATTTTGAAGGATAATAAAGGCATTTTAAAGAATTTTATGAAACTTATGGAGATTCCTGAAATTAGATAAATAATTACAAAATTTTATATTTCAAGAATTAAAATTTCTCAATTATTTTTTCTACTAGCAAAATAAGGTGTGCAAAAACGAGAAATTAATTGCGCCAAGAGCGCGCCGATCAAATTGCTAGTGATTTTAAAAAGAATAGTAGAATGAAAAACATAACATCATTTAAGGCCACGTAAGACTTACCCGATCCCTACCTTACCGCCTTTTTTTCTCTGCAACGCTACTTTTACATTTATTGAGATATCAAATTGCAAATTTCTAAAATTGAAGCTAAAGCATTAATGTACGTTTATCTGTTCCTAAATATTGTCATTTATAAAAAAAAATCTTTCAAATAATTTTTGTTTATTTTTACAAAAATTTAAGACCAGGCTCTATTCTCGAGTTCATTCGAACAATTTTCATATACGAATGTACTGTTTGTCTTTTTCTAATCACGTGAGTAAGAGTGAGATAGAGGCACTAATTCGTATACGAAAATTATTAGAACGAACTCAAAAATAGAGCCCTAGATAAACATACCTTAGCATATTTTCTTTAATTTTAGAAATTTTCAATTTGATATTTCAATAAATTTACAAGTAAGTTGCAGAGAAAAAAATGTCGGTAAATTAGGGATCGGGTAAGTCTTACATGGTCTTAATCTTAATTATCGACGCTATTCAAAAACCTAACGGAACATGATCATTTTTTAAAATCACAATTTAGTATAGTTTATCGACGAACATTTCTTAATTTTAAATTTACGTTCTTTCATTATCAGCATATTTTTACTCTATTTATAAAATAATGTAAAAAATGTTTATTGTTTCAGTAAAGCAATGGTTAATAACATGGAGGTGGGCTGCTCTTTTTTGTACGGCAGCTTTGATGCTTGTGACAATAATTGTTATAATTATACTGAAACTAAGAGATAATTCATTTTCACCATCAACATCATTACCTGTTTATCCGGAAGTCCCAGATGATTCATCAAATAATGGAGGTATTTATAAAATTGATATTATATAATTCATATGATTTACAAGAGAGTTCTATTGCAAAAAAGTGAATAGTTATTGATATACTTTTTTAGTTATATTAATAAATTATGTTATATACGGGTTATATAATATTATGTTTTTAGTTAATAGTTGAATATTATTTGTCTTATTGCAAACTTGTTGAGATCCCCTAGTAATTAATTGAGAACTTAATATTATTATCAAACTTTCACACAGTGGGTTAAAAAAAATTTCGCGGAAAAATTGATATTCACAAGCAATTTCTGAACCGATTTGAACCTTTTTTTTATAAATTAAAGTATATAAAATCCTTCACAAAACTGTCGATACATATTTTTAAAAAAAATTGTTTTTGCTTCCTCATAGAGGAAGCTTTGTTTTCGATATACATTTTCAAACATTTTTAAAATCGTTTAATTAAACTTTCCTCACGTGATAAATGTCTAATACAACATTCTAATCAATTGTGTGTGTGTGTGTGTGTGTGTGTGTGTGTGTGTGTGTGTG
>CAJFCO010017433.1:40211-58652 GCA_904066015.1 Synergus gifuensis | reverse complement strand
CTTCTTACCCTTATTAGAAACCAATTTACGGTTCACGCGCAGTCAGATTCTCCCCCCTTTTATTAATTCTCTTGAAAAGCGACGCTTATGCTAATTCTAATTTCTCTTCACTCAATCATTCCTGTTCTGTAAATTGAAAGTGTCAGTTATACTAGTGATTATTGATTATTGCTGTATCTTCTGTTAAAAGGTTTGAGTTTTATCTTTTACTATCCAGCCAAGTTTCTTTTTTTTATTATAATTATTTAATTTGTTTTAACTCCTTGGCTGAATAAATATTATTTAATTTATTCTTTAATTTATTGCTCAATTTGTCATTGCCCATTTATGATAATTATGTGTTCCCTCTAATTTATAATTATGAATCCGGAGTGCCGAAACCATGGAATGCCCCCCCCCCCTTAAAGATCCCAATTTTCTAAAATATACTATAACTTCAAAATAATACCGAAATTATGAAATATTTAAAATGTGTTAACTTTAGTTTTGTCTTTGATGATCCCAAATTAATGATTCTAAGCCCCATAAACCATATTTACTACATTTAATTTAATTTGTCCCGAATAATGTAAATTCCCTTATTTTAGTGATCCTTATCTCTTAATTTATATTTTATTATTTAACCCAAGCCCCTATTATGTTATAAAGATCCTCCCTATCTTACATAAAATTGTTATTTCTTGTTAATAATTTTGTTAACATTTTATCTTGTTATTTTGTTAATTTTCTATTATTATTTGTGCTTGCTTGTTATTTTATATTATTTTTTTTTGTTATTATTTTTTTGATTTTACCTTATTTTGTTAATTTTTTTTATTTTATTTATTTTAATAAATTACAGTTTTATTTATTTTAAAAAAGGGCTTTGTTAGTTAACGTCCCACCCCTCTCTATCGTTGTCTAGCCTTAATTTTATAATTTATCTGTTCGTTCTTTGCCTTGAATTTATATTTATTTAATTAGTTATGTTGGTTATGGCTCGGATACCTGAATTGTTGTTAACATCTATCCCAAGAAAGGACCCAACAATCAGTGAGGCTATATTTTTGGTTTTGGTTTTTGTTTGTTTCTGGATTATCTTATTTTGTTTCATTATCTAATTATCTTAAATCTGGGCATAATCAACATACGTTTTTCTGAATTGTCCCAAGAAAGGATTGGCGCCCAAAATGTCTTAATTTTTAATTTTTTTTCATGTCTTTGTGCGTGGCTTAGAGACCTAATTCTAATAATTAAAAAGCCACGTCACAGAATATTAAGTAAAAAAATATTTTTATATACAGATTATCTCTTGGAAATTTATTTTCTCACATTTCTTTAATTTTAATATTATTTTTAAAAATCTTACATACAATTCATCTTATAACGTTACTATGATAAAGAAATTCCAAATTAAAATATTTATTAATAATTTGAACAAATTACATTCACAAGTGTGTATTCTGGGTGCTTTAAAGAGAAAAATTTTTTTTTTTTTCATTCATTACTTACAGGTGACCAATGGAGGAGGGTTTGAATACAAGGAAAGATTGAACAATAAAAAATAAAATAATATAATTAAAATTTATTAATTATTGTAAATAAACTTTATAACAAATCTTTATGAATATTCGTTTTGAAGACTATTTATCTTTTAGGAATCATGTATTGATTTCAACAACTCGTGTACAGTATCTTCGACTTTCAGCGTTTAAGTTCAATAGTTGCTGATCTTTAATTGTTAGTTCTGTAGCGAAACAAATGACATTCTAATGGATCTTAAGTTAGGCAACGAAAAAAAGAAAGAAGGAAAAATAAAAAACTAGCTGTGAAGTTGTATCAACTTTTGTGTTCATTGTATGAGCACTTTGCTTCCTGGAAGCAAATATGATTTGCTTCCTCATAGAGGAAGCATTAAGCTTCGATAATATTTGTTTCCAAATTTTTCTTTTATTGAAATTTTATTTAATCAATTTTATTTAACCAATCAATGTTCTTATTGCGTTTTGAAATGTATCTTCCATTATTTAACCCCAAAAAATAAAAAAAAAAATTTTTTTAATTATTTCAGTAGAAAATTAATCAGTAATGTAATCAAGTAATCAGTAATCAAGTAAAATTGTTTACATTTTACTTTTTTCAGCTTTTATTTATTATCATCAAAGTAATTTAAAGAATAATTTTTTTAAAAATTATAATTGATCCTCTCTCCCTCTTTCCTCATCTCCAATTCAAACCCTCTCCTGGTGTCCACACTTTCCAAATAGTTCCTCCTCTCCCTCTTCAAATTTTTCCTCCTGTTCTTTCTCTTCCCCTTTCTTTCTTTAAAATTGTAATAAATAATAATTAATTAATGTCCCTGATCAAATAAACTTTCTCGCGCTCAAAAAAGGGGAAAATTATTGTCTACACTGTACGTGGGAAAATTTACATCCCGGGTTTTCTATCGCGCGACCCTTTATTTGATGCGGGCCCTTAATTAGTTAAATAACCATCTATAGAGTTTGTTGTCTTTAACTATTGTTTATATTTTATATATTTCTTTATTTATTTTATTTATTTATATTATTTTCTTTACTTAAAATTGAACTTACATTTCTTCTTTTTCCCCTTCTCCTTCCTCGCATGAAAAAATTCATCCTCAATTCCTCATCTATAACTTTTTCCATTTTAGAATTTTTAGAATTTTTTTAATACTTCGTGCTTTTTGTCTTTGCATGAAATAAACGTCAAGGAGAAATGTATAATAACTGAATGTCAACTAGAAAGCAATCCTATATTCAAAAAAATATGCGTAAATAAACTCATTTATTAATAACCTTATAGTTTTTTTAATATTCAGTAAGGACAAATTCATACCATTCAATATAGAGTGAGACGCCACATAAGAATCGCTCTCTCTTATTTTTCACCATTGAGTTGTCTGAACTTGTCCTTACTGAAGATTAAAAAAAATTTAAGCTTATTAATGAAGTAGGTTACAAATATTTTTTTGAATATAGGGTTGCTTTCTAGTTGATATTCAGTTGTTATATATTTCTCCTAGACGTTTATGCCATTGAAATTCATTTTTTATTTTATTTTTTATTTATATTCAAATTCGCGTTTGATTTTGATTTGATTTAAATATTGAATGAATTTTTATAAAAATATATGAAAGGAAATAGATTTTTTGAAGAAAATCACCTTAATGGTAAGTTTTTTTTATTTATAATTAAAATACTAAAGAAATGTAATATTTAATTTTAATAAGACGGATAGGTTTTTTTTGTGTAGCCCCCATTTGATTTAGATTATGTTATAATTCGAGCTTTTTCTTGACATGTATTTGTCTAAAAAGGTGGAATTACAACATCATCAATTTAAAAGGGGGGCTATTTAAAAAAAATGTAAATGCTTAGTTAGTGCTAATTTATACTGCCAATTAAAAAATTGGTAGTGTTACGTACCAACCCTCTGAAAAATATTCTTTTTTTTATAAAATTATTATTTCTTTAAAATTTCACTTGCGAGATTAGATCGATAAATTTCGCAAGTGAAGACCTCAATATATAAATTAAATACATTAAGAATATTTTACTGAGGCCACTGGCAGCGGTAACCCGAGATGTCAACGCCATACCTCGGGGGGCGCATGAATATACCCCAAATTCTATTTTCCCTAAAATTTATTTTACCGAAAATCAGTTGACAGAATATCAATTTGAGTCTGTTTCATTTGAACACAAAACTTTTAATGAAGAATGTGTTTCATACATTAAATCTAAAATGTATTTTTATGAAATAACAGAATTAGAAAATGTTTTTCCTGCAAATTGCTGGTGAAGCAAAAGTGTTTTCTTACAAGTTTAAAAATTTTAAAGTTTTTTTGTCTACGAGTTGGTTTATTTTACAGATAATGAATTCCAGTATTGTGTTTTTTTACAAAAAAAAAAAAATAATTTTGAGATAGTCTTATTTACAGATTTAAAAATAAATTACTGGTGTTTCTTTCAGAAACAAAAAGCTGGTGCTTTTTACCTAAAATTTTTTTTTAAATACTGTTTTTTCTTAATGAAAGAAAAAATATTTTTTTTTAAAAACGTAAAAACTTCGGTACTATATTTTTTACGGAATAAAAATTTCGGATCGGTGTTTTTTACAGTTTTTTCTTCAATTTTTATAAGAAACTTCTTTAATCAATAGGAGAATAGTGTACGTGTCGCTTCAGAAAGGTAAGTGTATAATTAATATTTAGTAATACTGACAACTTTTCTAACTTAAGGTCACTACTTTCTAACCTAATTAAGTTAGAATACAAAAAGAGAACCATTAGGCTTAGTTTATGTATACATATTATACAAGATGCTTCAATAATTACTTATTAGTTGAAAAAAGCACACAAAGTACTTATTAGCCTTCCACATACTGTTTTATTTAAGCCAAAATTACAATATCGAGTTAAAAAAAGGGATAAAATTCCCAGTACAACCTCCTCAACAAACATAAAATACACTGTGTATTTACATTGAATTTATTATTGAACACTAAAATTTGATTAATTTATCATATCGAAATAACAAAACGTAATAAATTGATATTAAAAAGACTAAATATTTCTATTCCTATAATTGCACTTTGAAGAAAAATTCGAATATAAGCCAATTATCCAACTCTTCATAACATGCTCCGTTTATCAAAGTCTCATTCTGCCTCATCATTGATTGATCCCTTGAAAAATACTTCCATAATACTTCCTACAACAATAAGTAACAGATGATTTAACTGACCTCAAGCGAATCACTACAATTAGCAGAAATTAATGGTTGCTAAAGCATCAAAATTAAAAGTATAAGATAATACAAGTCAATTCATTTTAGGAAGCTTTACATATATTATATATAATAACTAGTATTTTGAGACTGTAACTAATCTCATTTTGGAAGGAATGACATTTCACTGGAAGCGATCCTTTGTCTAAATTGTCTGATGTTGTCAAAAATTCTTTCAAAACTGCAAAACGTAAATGGAACTATCGTCACTCAGTCTCTGAAAGAAAGTTTCGTACCATATGAACATGATATATCCTTTGTAACTTCTACTTATGATAGGTAGAATGAATTATTTCGGCAAGCTTTCGGTGAAGCTTCTTCTGATGTAAGGAAGAATATATTCGTGTTACAAATTTAACTTAAATAAATCTTTCTTCAATAAGAAGCAATTTCCGCGAATCTCTAAATTGATACTAAATAGAATCTGAAAATATAATAAAATGCATATTCTTTAAAATGTTACATTTCTCTAAAGTAGCTGCAGCTTATGTTAAGAAGAATTAATTACTTTTGGTAAATTCTTTTGAATTCATGCGTCTGCTGTTAGCAGGAATACTTTATATGCTTCTACTAGAAAGAGGAATATTTTCTCCAAGATTTTGTGTAATCCTTCTACCAATTTATTTGGAGGCATTTTTCATGTTAAAAAAGCGAAATCGAGTAATGTCTCAGCCGCTACCGACAGTAAACGTTATAATGTTTGAGATACTACACATATCCACTTTTTCCAGAAGATAAAATATGGGCAGAAACATCATAAAATGGAATATAGAATTTATCTCTGACATTTACATCAGCGAATGCAAGAAACGTATATATCACATTCTACGAAATGTTAATTCAACTTACATCGCCATGTAAGCTCTGATGAATTATTTCTCCCGCAATAACAACCCAGGTATCGATTACCAATTTGCGCGACATACACAACACTATTTATCTCAGAAATAGGTGTAAATTGCGGCACTGAATTGTCACTTCGTTTAAGATTCATATTGAGCGTAGCGATAATCTGGAAAAAGGTAGATGTATCTCAGGAAATAAGTGAGAATTACTCTCTCATCTCTCCTATTCTTCTCTCTAGCGTGAATGATTTGAAATTGGATTGTATCTCATCTCTGAATCAGGATACCTTTAGAATGGAGGAATTAATTCTTTGCGAAGAGATAATAGTATGATCGTTGATGTAGTTTCTCCTTACATTAGGAGGAATGACATCTTTTGAAATAGGAGTCTTGAAACAATTCGTCTGCCGCTCAAAGTAATTCTTGCAAAACTTAAATCAGAAGCGTAATTATCCCCTCCAGTATCCGTGAGGAATACTACATATAATGAAAACAAGACAAGATCTCGTTTGTTGCTTTTGCTTATTCTAGGAGGAATTTCAACTATTCTACAGCATTTATACAAAATATCTTCACCAAGATACTGGAGGAACTTTTTGCACAACATGAGATACAAAACATTTAGTTTGTTGCTTCTCCTTGTTCTAGGAGGAAATTCAGCTATTCTTCTAACTGTATACAAAATATCTTCTCCAAGATACTGGCGGAACTTTTGGTACAGTATGAGATACATAACATTTAGTTTTCTGCTTCTCCTTGTGCTACGAGGAAATTCAGGTATTCTTCAAGTTGTATATAAAATATCTTCTCCAAGACACTGAAGGAACATTTGGTACAGTATGAGATACATAACATTTAGGTGTTAGCTTCTCCTTGTGCTAGGAGGAATTTCAGCTATTGTTCAAGTTGTATACAAAATATCGTCTCCAAGACACTGGAGGAACATTCGGTACAATATGAGATATATACCATTTACTTTTTTGCTTCTCCTTGTGATAAGAGGAATTTCAGCTACACGGAAAAAACTGTTATGGATGTGACAACCACAGTTATAGTAAAATACGGTACAACTACAATTTATTTTTTCCACTACCACAATTGTGGTTGCCACAACCACAAATATTATGTGACATCAACCACAGCTATCTGGCACCTATTATTAAATTGTTGCCTTAAATATTTCATAATAGTTTCCACATAGCTGTGGTGTTTGTCACATAATACTTGTGGTTGTGGCAACCGTAATTTTGGTAGTTGAAACCATAAATTGTAGTTGTACCGTATTTTACTATTTCTGTGGTTTTCACATCCATAAAGTTTTTTCCGTGTATTCTTCAAATTGTATACAAAATATTGTCTCCAAGACACTGCAGGAACATTTGGTACAGTATGAGATAGATAAAATTTAGTTTTTAGCTTCTTTTTGTGCTAGGAAGAATTTCAGCTATTGTTCAAGTTGTATACAAAATATTTTCTCCATGATACTGGAGGAACATTTGGTACAATAAGATACATAACATTTATAATAGGTTTTTTCTTCTCCTTGTGATAAGAGGAATTTCAGCTACACGGGAAAAACTGTTATTGATGTGACAACCACAGTAATAGTAAAATACGGTACAACTACAATTTATGTTTTCCACTATCACAATTGTGGTTGCCACAATCACAAATATTATGTGACAAAAACCACAGCTATCTGGCACCTATTATTAAATTGTTGCCTTAAATATTTCATAATAGTTGTCACTTAGCTGTGGTTGTTGTCACATAATATTTGTGGTTGTGGCAACCATAATCGTGGTAGTTGAAACCATAAATTGTATTTGTACCGTATTTTACTATTTCTGTGGTTGTCACATCCATACAATTTTTTCAGTGTATTCTTCAAGTTTTATACAAAAAATCGTCTCCAAGACACTGGAGGAACATTTGGTACAATATGAGATATATAACATTCATTCTTTTTCTTCTTCTTGTGCTAGGAGGAATTTCAGCTATTGTTCAAGTTGTATACAGAATATTTTCTCCAAGATACTGGAGGAACATTTGGAACAATATGAGATATACAGGGTGTCCCACCACCTACGAACATCCTGGTACTGGGTGATAAAGGACAAAAAAAGAAACAGAAAAGTCCTGTAGCAAAATTTGATCTGGGCCTTAGTCTGGGCACAGTAAAGCTTCAAAGTTGGGCATAATGAACCAATCAGAAGCGAGATTTAGCAACCACTTGTTTGCCTCATAAGTGTTAAGATTGTGTATGTGATGGCGGTTCACTTAAGGTGGTTCAGTTCACGCTTCTGATTGATTTATTATGTCCAAATTTTAAGCTTTACTGTGCTTAAACTAGTGCCCAGATGAAATTTTGCCAGAGGACTTTTCTGTTTCTTTTTTTGTTCTCTATCACCCAGTACCGGGATGTTCATAGGTGTTGGGACACCCTGTATAACCTTTAGTCTTTTGATTCTCCTTGTGCTAGGAGGATATTCAGGTATTCTTCAAGTTGTATACAAAATATCTTCTCCAAGGCACTGGAGGAACGTTTCGTAAAATGTGAGCAAGATTTTTCGTTTGTATCTTCTCCTTATGATAAGAGGAAATTCAGCTATATATTCTTCAACTTGTATACAAAATATCTTCTTCAAGGCACTGGAGGAACGTTTCGTACCATATGAACAAGTTTTCTCGTTTGTATCATCTCCTTATGATAATAAGAATTTCAGCTATTCTTCAGCTTGTGTTCAAAACATCGTCTCCAAGACGCTGGAGGAATATTTGGTACAATATGAGCAGTATATCATCTCTCTTATAGCTTAATTCTCTTTACATTAGGAGGTATTGAAGCTTTTTAACCAGGTTACTTGAAACAATTCCTCTATCGTTGACTGGAATCCTTGCAAAATTTAAAATAGAAGGTGGATTATCTTCTCCAATACTCTGGAGGAATTCTAGATATAACGTGAACAAGACAAGATCTCGTATGTAGCTTCACCTTATGTTAGTAGGAATGTCGGCTTTCTAACCACATTACTTGAAGTACATATTATAAGAATCGAGTTTTAGTTAAAAGATTCTCTGTTGAGAAAATTGAACCTTTTATTGAGCCATAAATAGTTAAGTGATAGAAAGTCATGAAGCATAAACTTCATTGCTTTTTTGGAAATCGTGAGTTTTAGAATTTAGATTTTCGGCAATAAAAAAGCTTACATTTTGATGAAATTTCAACGATTTAAAAAATATTATACATAAGATAAATTAATATTTAATATATATGATGTAGAATTTTATCAAGCAAACTTTACTTTCTAATCCTCAATTACACTGGACAACAAAATATGACCTATGTCGGGTTGGGACGAGATATATCATTTCCATGGTAGTTTTCTGTGCTAATCCAAATCAGACCTCCGTTTTTTTCGTTGATCTAAAATTTTTGAGTATTTTTGAGTTAAAAATTTTTTCGAAAAATTACATATCGTGTGATAAAAGGGTGAAAAAATTTTTTTCACGAAAAGCGATACATGCTTTCGATGCGTTTTTTAACGCAGAATCCATTGGTTCTTTTGTTTTTTCGATATCTCATATAGTTTTTGAGATATTTTTAAAAAACCCAAAAAAACACGAAAAAAATGAATTTACAAAAATCCTTATATTTAAGTGAATAAATTTTATTTTTTAGTCTCTCAGGTCTCATTCTCTTCGTTTTTTGATTTTTAAATTTTTTAAACCACTCAAAGCACTGTGACTTACCAAGAGCATGCTCACCGTAAGCTTCGACAAGCATTCGATGCGATTCTGTAACAGTTTTCTTCAGATGGTAACAGAAAATCAATGCTGTGCGCAAATCAAACTTTGCGGGCACAAATTTTGACATTTTTAACGCTATTACTAACTATACTATTGTATGAAACTTGTATTGTTGTGAGTCAAAAATCTATGTCAAAGATGTGAACAACAAGATGGGGCCACTGTCGCGGTTTGTCGGTAACTACATAGACAGGTAGAGCCATCTATTGGCTAATTCCGGTTTCATATTTACACACCTGGTACATCCACGTTGATAGAGTTTCGTCCGGACAATGGGGCCCAAATTGAGATAAATTCCGCGGGCCCAAAAGAGGAAATCAGTCTCTGTCTCGAGTTCGATAAGCAAGGGTGTAGTTCTACGGTGTTCAGTCTTGAGTGCAACAGCAAAGGGTTTAGTACTACGGTGAACAGTCTTCAGTTTCGAGTCTTGAATTACCAAGTTCAAAGTGCAGAAATCTTCGTTCTTAAAAGTATACCTGCAGTATCTACAAGTAGTTTGAGTTTCCCGGATCTTGTGTGTGACAGTCAATCACAATACCCCTACAAGTGGAACATACCAAAACCCCACAAGTGAATTAGAACTATTGGTGCAAGGATAAATTACACAGGAATAAATAATTATCCACGAAGGCATCTATGGAAATCCCAAGGATTAGCAGCGACCAAGGAAAATATACAATTCCAATCATCACCGGTAAGCCCGTCACTTGTCACTCAACTCAGGCTCATTTTAACTCGTCGTAAGGGTCATTTCTATTTCTAATTGTAAGGGAAATCTAAAATTGTAAACCTAAATTTAATAAATTGTTCATTCAAAAGTACTAATTCCTTTCATTTGGCTTGTCCTCGTTCCCAGATTCGCATTAAATTGCGAACTAAAACGAGGGAATTAGTTATAAAGAAATAGAGTCTGTTGCCAGTTAGGACGATAAATAAATTAATGCCAGGTAGGACGTAACAGGAGTCATAATTTTGAAAAAAAATCATATCCCCACTTTACCGACTTGATTTTGTTTCAAAATTTTGACTTCAACTAAATGTATAAACGCAATTTAATGTCTCATTTCCTGTATTCCAAATTTTGAGAGCGATATATGATTATGTTTGAACATGGTGAGCGCCAAAAAAATTGGTTACGTCGTTACCGTAGAGCATGCCCTTATGGGTAGTTTTCAAGGCACTGTGGAGGTGTGTTAGGGGTGTCAAAACAATATGTGTGGTACATGAAATTCTTTGTTGGATAGTCCTCAACAAGCCTCTGTAATCTCCCGTAACATTTTTCAAAACCCTGAAAAATTATTCCAAAAACTCTAAAAAGTGATTTTTCCCCATGCAATTTACATGGGAAACTTCAAGTCAAAACCGGCACGTGTTAAATCATAATTTTAAAAAAATATATAACTTTCCTTTTTTCGGATTTCGAATCAAATTGGGGGGATCGAGAATCTAGCATCATAAAATTTTTTGCTATGCATTTTTGAACCACCCTAATCATCATGCATCATATGGTATCAAGTGAGTAAGCGACTGGTACAAATTGCCAGTCGGTAACATGTTGCTGCTAATGCTACGCTGAACGTCTGACGCTCTAGATGTCAAATTTGTGTCATTTTCCGATGGTGTTGTTGAACTTTGGTCTCATATTACAGCTTCGTATGTTATTCGCGAAATTCTTTGTTACAGACTTATAGTTGGGAGTTACGGAATTCCGGCTATAACCCCTATATGTTTCATAAACACTGGAGTTGTGTATCATTATAAGATTCCCAGTGTGAAATTCTGCTGTGAAAGTGATGTTTTTCTGCATTTGAGAAAATAAAGATTTTCACAGAAAGTATTCATTTTACCAGCCCCAGGTGTTTATAATTGGAAAGCCTGTGATTTTGCGATCACGTACGACCATCAATATTAGGTGATTCTTCTTTACTTTATTATAATCTTTGGCCAAGTATTTCCTATACATATAGGAAACGTCCATTGGCATAGCCACCAAAATTTCAGAGATCCTTTATATGTAATGCACTTAATTGTATGTAATTCACAGCGTTTTCTTTATACGACTGTACTGTAGTTATATTATAGTATAATAGTGTAGTATAGTATAATATATAGAATAGTATAGTATAATATTATATATTGGCAAATCTCACTCAAAAAAAACTGCGCAACATTTATAACATTTTTTTATTACATAAGTTGGTTGATGGGTATGCTCAGCTTAATGAACTTCGTTCTTGGAGTGGAAATGGGTTACTGAATCTAGGATTTGTCATGGTGACTTGTATTTGACATGACGTCCGTGTTCTTTGTAACGATATGGGATACCGTTACGCCTACACAGAGGCTACCATCAAGACAGGCAAGACGCCTGAACATAGGCTATCCGTCTACAGCCTGTCGGCACGCTAGGAAGCGATCCGAATATCGATCGCTTATTGACTCGGTTGAACCGCGCTAGGTTCGCAGAAATCACTCTCCCACTAACAACATGACTTCTTGTGGAGTTAAAACACCGGGATTCGATCCCAGTCGCCACTCGTTCTCGAGTCAGTCAGCAGCATTAGCTGGACACCGTCCTAGCGCTTCTCGACCAACTCGAATTTTGCTGGCTAGCAATAGCCAGGTACCTGAGATCATCGAGGACCTTTCTTCATCCGACGTCACGAGGGACCACTACGAGGGCCAAGCAGACCACTCTTACGCCATATTGGAGCCAAGCAGAGACTATCCTTCTCCATCGCAGAGTCAAGCAGCCAGAGTCACGATCTCCAGCACCACCATCAAAACCAAGAGGTAGTATTGAAAACTTAGGAAACTTTGTACGCTGTACCAGGCTGGGGTTTCCTAAGAATTCAAACACTTATTATAGCTCGGCCATATTCATTAGGTTTCTTCGTACGCTGTACCAGGCTGGGGAAACTTGATGAATTCTACGAGCCTGTTATAACAAGCCGCCATCTTGTTCAGGTTTCTCTGTACGCTGTACCAGGTTAGGGAAACTTGCCAAGATTTTTCACATCACCAGGGTTGGGAATATTGCCGCGTTTAATTTTTGTAGGCTAAGTTCCTTTGCACGCTGCACCAGGCTGGGGGAACTTAGTAGGGTTAATATTCAAAAATCTCACTTAAGAACGCGCCTAAACTCATTCAGAAAACCGACTTACGAACGTGTTTCAACTTTGCTGTAAAAAATTGAGATACGATTAATATTTAGAGAGCCGACTTATACTCGCGCTTAAATTCTTTCGGTTACTATTCGGAGAATCATTTTACGCAGGCGCACAACTTCTTTGCTTCATCGCACGTAACTTCGCGGCGTGACCTTGGTTATTATACAGAGAGTCCTCTCACATGCGCACGCAACTTCGCGGCGTGACGTCATAGATTGAATACTTGGTTATTATACGGAGAGTCTGCTTACGTACGCACGCAACCTCGCGGCGTGACGTCATAGATCGAAACTTTCGTTGTTATACGGAGAGTCTACTTACGTACGCATGTAACTTCGCAGCGTGACGTCACAGATAGACATTTTGGTTATTTCACGCAGAGGCGACATACGCACGCGCGTGAAATTATTTCACCGCGTGACGTCATGTTTACTGAGCGCCATTCAAATTTACTTTGTTAAACTCCAAATCTTATTGAGAATCAGAGATTAGAATTTTCTTAAATTGCGATATTTATTTATCTTAAACTGCGTCACTCTCCTGTTTAGGGTAATAGTCGCGCAAGGCTGGGCAGTTAGGTTTGATGTAGAGCATAAAGGTTTTTTTAACCATGATTGTGTAAGCTCAGTTAGGGCCAGGAGAGTTTTTCTTTTTACACGGGTTTCGCATAGCTTTGTTTAATCTTGATCTCCACGACATCTTGTACTAACTTTCGTTTCTTCTTTTTTATTTTTGAATAAACTTATTGTAATTCTTATTAATTGATTGCGTATTCACTTGCCTCCCTCGGGAACCGTCCCACTCCCACGATTCCCTAGCCTATAAGAGGGCATAAGGTTCTTAGATTAAAGGATTCAGATCAGCATCAACAAGGGCCAGAGGACAAGCCGGGGATATAAAGGGAAATCGTAACATCTTGTTCTTGACGGATATTGACTATAATTTTTTTGAAAGTGTAAAAATTGTAGGAAAAAACCCGGGTAATCTAAATTTGCTCATATGGTAAGTAACACATGCCCTTAATTTGATCAAGAAATAATGGTTGAATTAAAAAAAGGTCGATGCAAGAAACATGGATTCGTATGAATTATTTTCTATACTATAGTTTTCTCTAGGATAAGAAAATTTTGCGAAATAAGTTATAAAGACCATGAACGTAGGGAGCATGTTAAAAATCTATTATATCTCAAAAATTAAAATGCAAAAGAAACACTTCTCAGTATATCACATTCACACATAATCATCTTCCTATACAGTAATTTTATTTATATAAACTTATATTAGAATCCGTTAAATATATAACCTTTTTATGTACGTTAAAAAGTAATGAAAATGAAAAAAAAACAAATTAAAAATTTTTTTTCTAGAATGTTTTTGATGTAAAAAATCTAATACTTGATTTTTAAGTCTTTTAGTACCTTCTATAAGAGAAGAATCGGCAGCTAAATCTGAAATTAATAAAATCTTTGATATAATCCATTAGGAAAATTGAAAAATGTGCACTTAACTCACCATAAATAGCAGATAAATCACCATGATTGATTTCATAATCAGTAAAAATGATTTTAGAAGTTTACAGTATGAGTTGTTTATAAATTTTGTACACATAAAGAAACTTAGCACGGTTAATATATAGATTTTAATGTTGGCAAGTAGAACTGCGTTTCGAAACAATCATATGAGGGTACCCACATGCACGAGTTCAGGTAATTATAACGTGTTGAGAGAAATATATGTTTCATTATTGGAAAAGATATTAAATAATAATGTTATAAATATATAATATAAATAATATAATAATACAATTATTATAAATAAATATAATAAATAATAAAATAAAAAACATTATTCTTTTCATTTAGGTTTTCTGAAGTTTATTCTGTTTATCAGATAATTGAGGTGAGGTTCCAAAAAGAGTATACCTCCGATTTTCTTCGGGCTCCGTATATTTATGTATTTTATGTACTTTGTAATTGCTGCAAAATTGAGTTTCATGGTGAAATTATTAAAAAACCATAAAAATAATGGTATTTTGCCTTTATCTCAGCTAATATGCAAAATTCAAACAAATTTTACAAATAAAAGTTGTAGACCTCATCAAAATAAATATTTTTTGTACCAAGAATTTTTTTCTACGAGTAATAATTTCCGAGAAAATCAGAGATACATTAGTTTTCATAAAAAAAAACCATAAACCATAACTCTTCACATTATAAAGGGATATGGCAAACAGATACGGTGGTAGGGAAGCAAAAAAAAATCGGACTGAAACACCTAAGAAAAGTGAATGTGGCATGCTTTTTTTGGTACTTAGGAGTGCTCAAAAATCGTTGAGACAAAATTTTATCAGATCCTGTTCGCGAGAAAATCACTTTTTTGTTCAGACGAAAGTACCAAAAATCGGTTTTTTAAGAATATTTCCCCAGGGATATATTTTATCGCAAAAGTTGTTGTAACATGATTTGTTGAGAATTAAATTCCCTTCAAATGGGCTATGGAACTCTAAAAAATATCCAATAGTTACCGAGATAGAGCGTATATCATTAGGCCATAAATACCGAAAATCGATTTTCGGGAATATCTCCTCAGGGATGTATTTTATCATAAAAGTTGTTCGAGTATGATTTGTAGAGAATAAAATTTCTTTCAAAATGGGCCATGGAGCTTTACAAAATATCCATTGGTTACCGAGATACAGCGCATTTTAGTGAAGTCAATTAGTGGAAAAAATCGGTTTTTGGGAGATAACTTCTCAGAAATTTAATCTATCTATAATATGATTATCGGTGTTAGCAGAGGACTCAATTACCTTTAAAATGAGCACCCGAGCGTTCAGAAATGTTCAATAGGCGCTGAGATATAGTGTCTCAAAGTTGACCCTTTTTGTCATTTTTCGCGAAAATCGTTGAAAATAAGTTTTTCAAAAGTTTCTCATGTCTTACGATACTAAAAAAAAGTCGACTCAAAATCTGAAAAAATTTTATTTGTATGTAAATCATAGACTGGTACGATATATTTTTTTTGTCAATTTTATTTCAACTCTTGAACAATAATATCCTCAGCACAAATGCTGAGTGGGAATCTGTCATCAGTCAAGTTATAATTTTTATTTATTAAATCCTTGATCAATGTTTCGAGGTGCTTTGTTATTTTAAAGGAATGCAATTGATTCTTGCCAATTACAATTTTTCTTCCACAAGGACCACATACCTTCTTTCTGTTCTCCGCGTGATTGCTCTTATGATCTTGTTTCGTCTTCATGATGCGATTTTTGGAATAAAAATGAAAATTATATATAAATAACTTGGTTCCACATGAAAAAACTAAACAAGCATTGCTTAGGTGACTCTAACACATGGGTCATTAAGTCCCGGGACTAACCAGTGAAAATACAATTTTTTTCCAAAATTCGACTTTACTCATCAACATAGTCACCTTCCATAGCGATACAATCATTCCAACGTCTTTCTAAATTTTCAATGCCTTTCTTATAGAATGATTTGTCTTTGGCCTCAAAATAGGCTTCAGTTGCGGCTATACCTTCATCCTTGTAGCCAAATCTCTTTCCCTGGAGCATCTTTTTGAGGTCTGCGAACAGCCAGAAGTCAGATGGAGCCAGATCTGGTGAATATGGGGGGTGTGGAAGCAATTCGAATCGTAATTCGTTTAATTTCACCATCGTTTTCATCTACTTGTGGATCGGTGCATTGTCTTGATGAAACAGCGGTTTTTTCTTCACCATGTGAGGCCTTTTCTGCTTTATTGCGTCATCCAAGCGATCTAATAACGCAATGTAGTAGTCGCTGTTGATCGTCTGGCCCTTCGGAAGATAGTCGATGAGCAAAATTCCGTTCATATCCCAAAATACAGACGCCATGACCTTTCCTGCTGATTGCTGTTTCTTCGGACGCTTTGGCCGGCTTTCGTCCTCTCCTCTCCACTCGGCTGACGCTCTTTTCGACTCTGGCGTATAGTGATGAATCCACATTTCATCCATTGTTATGTACCGACGCAAAAAGTCCTTTTTATTATGCTTTAAACAGCCTCAAACAGCACTCCGTATCATCGATTTGTTGTTGTTTTTGCTCCAAGGTGAGCAAACGCGGCACCCACTTGGAAAAAAGTTTTTTCATACACAAATTTTCATGTATGATTTTGAACATGGTGCCTTTTGAAATCTTTAGGATGTCAGCTATCTCTTGCAACTTGACTTTTCGATTCGAAATGACAATTTTAAAAACTTTTTGGATGTTTTCGGGCGTAGCCACCTCAATTGGACGACCTGGCCTCTCCGCGCCTTCGGTGGTTGTTCGACCGCGTTTAAAATCCGCATACCATCGGCAAATGGTCGTTTTCGACGGGGAATTTTCCTGGTAACACTTTTCAAGCCATTGCTGAGCTTGAACGGTATTTTTTCCCATTAAAAAACAGTGTTTGATTAACACACGAGACTCGTTTTTGTCCATTGTTTAAAGAACCTTCAATATCTCGACAAGCACTGAACAGAATGTCATGAAATTTTCACAGATATCTTCTAAAGGTTGATACTACTGACAAAAAAATCGACATGGCATTCGTGGTACAACTTGTGTGTTAGTCCCGGGACTTAATGACCCATGTGTTATGAGTATTTTCCCTATATTACCAAGCAACGTACAGTGTTTTTGAATTTACAGGTAGTACGTTATTTACCTCAATCTCGGGATTGCAAACAATTTTTAGTAAATCTTCACGTGTTTTTACAATCTCAGTTTGAGGTAAATTTTCTCGCTGATCAAATTTTCCCCAAAATGAATTTAGACATAATTTGGCCACCGAGCGCAAACCTGGATTTTTTACTATTTTCAACGAATCGAGATCTATCCCTTCTTTTTGTTTAATTTCCAACCTATACTTTTCTCTAGAAGCATCATCAATGCATTCTAAAGGCCACCCTTCCGACTCTTGTTTCGTTTTGTAAAAGGTGTCAATGTACGGTGCAAAGAGACCGCCTTTTCGAGAATTGTGGTTATATTGCGTCGTTTCATAATGCCAAATTTCCGCAATATTTAAAATTTTATAACCTAATGAAACGGCTTTTTTTATTTCATCTGAAATCCATGTACCATCAAATGCGCGCTCGCTTTCTTCAATGTGTGAACAATCACCTTGCTCAAAATTTTCGCAACACGTGCGACAAAGAGCAAACATGAGTTTTCCATGAAATCGGGCTGGTAAAAGAGGGTGATAAAGATTTTGAGGTGGGAGAATCCGGCATTTAATCAGGCCCTCGACTTTTGCGATGTCAAGATTATCAGGGCCTGTTAATACCCTGCATTCATCTCCAACATATATATCGGGATGACCAACAGGGTATTTACCAGATTTTAAAACCTTGGGGTATAATGATCGCACATCAAAATACCTCATTTTTTCACCCTTTTTTACTTTATAGTAACAGTGGGTGTTACCCGTTCGACCACCAAAGAAAGCGTCACGCGGATTCAAAGGATCATTTTTAAGGAATCGATGATTTTTTATTAAATTTACCATTGTAACATCCCGTTCTTTAATTTTAGTAAAAACACACTCCCACATCTCTGTTACTCTATACCCTGCTTGGCGCATTTTATTAGTCTGGGCTACCGTTCGCTCGTACCGCGCTTTTAAAGTTTCATCTGAGCTGTTCAACTTACTATCACGGTTATCTTTATAACAACGAGGACACCCATGCCAAAAACACCCATGAAATTGTAAAACATATTTTACCCCGTTTAACTCATAATACCCGTCTACTAATCTACTAAATTACCCTCTTTAAGACGGTTTTCCCGACCTCTACCAGCA
>CAJFCO010017433.1:0-40111 GCA_904066015.1 Synergus gifuensis | reverse complement strand
TTAAGACGGTTTTCCCGACCTCTACCAGCATGAGCAATAGTTACCCCACGCTTTTGCTCTTCGGTAATAAGCCATTCTATTGCTATTTTCGACTGGTTGTTACTCCGTCTATAACCACCAGCTGGTATTATAGCAATAGTTTCAGGTTCGAGAAATTTTTTGCGAAACACCACAGAACACGCCGAAGGTGTTGTGATGCTTTCGGTAAACGGACAAACATCTCCAGCTTCCAAAAACTTCTTTCGGAAAACTAGACATGCGCGACATAAGATGTCAACATCATTTTTACAGTATTCAACTATTTCTTTTTCAAAGTGAAAGACATAGTTTGGGTCTGAATTTTTTTCTTCATACCACTTTAAAAAATTATTACGACCAGACTCAGACATTGAATCTGGAGAATAATATTTTAAAGCTGGTAATCGACCAACATAGTTTTGATTAGCAGGAATATTAAACAAATGGGGAAACACACCCTTTTTTTCACCTATTCCTGTAATCCCAAACGCTGATGGTAAAGCACTCAGTGGCATTTGGGTGTAATTTAAACTGTCAATGAACCGTGTGTGGTTCACAGTCATTGACAGGATCTTTGTTCCGTTTAAAATAACTTTAGGTTCCTGTTGGGGAGTCTTATTTTGTTGAGATAAGTGTTTTAAAATGAACTGTAAGTCAAAACTTTTAGCATTATGCGCAATGCAGATAATTTTTTTAAAATTCTTTACAGGTCTAAGGGTGAAATCAACAATTTCGGAGATACATTTTTCTCCTTTAAAAATGTATTCCCGAATTAACCCACATTGCGCACAAGGCTTTGTGATATCACTTTCCTCGAGACAAAACGTACAAACTTGATGTGCTACGCACAAATTTGGTACATGTACGTTTTTCGTACTGTCACCCTCAAGTTTTGCATCTTGCTGTGTCTCAAGGTCATAAAAAATGAAAATCACAGGAAATTCACCATCATCTACTCGTTTTTTAATCGGCCGTATATAACAGCGATGATTGTATTCACGCACCGTTCTACAAACTTTACAAAATGAAAAACCACATTTATGATTTTTCACTTTGATTAGATTAATTAGTTTTGAACAACCTGGACAGATTTGCTCTACATTACAAACACTTTTCGATTTGCAGTAGGAGCCCTTCTGTACATGTTGTTCAAAACAATTATTGTTATAGAATGTGCGTAAACAATCGTTACATTTTTTTTTGGTTCCCTGATCTAATGAGCAAGGTGGTGATTTATAACAAGCGAGACACTTGTTCGCGCATTTGTGGTCGCTTTTATACCTACAACTTTTGTTGCATTTTAAACAAAATAATCTATTTGAAGCGGCCCCTGTTAAATTTAATATGACATCGTAATGCTTCCTGTCTCTAGAATATAAAATATAAATGGTTTTTTCAACGATACCACCGTTCTCGTGAAACATGGTTTGACCGTTGAAAAAAGGGGGTTCAGTACCTTTGCCAAAGGAGCCAGCTTCAAATACAACAAGAGCTATATTGAAATTCAGGAAAAATCGTTGAAACGAAACTATTTCTGCCATACCACAACCTTCCTCAGGAATTACAATTTTTGACTGTTTTAACAATCTAATTGCTTCTTCCCGCTGTCGACCGGAAGTCTTTTTCCGAATCCCATTCCATTCTTTTTTAAAAACAGCAGGGTTTGGGGATTGGTTACGCATGGCATACACACGCCCGACCACGATAGCCCGTACTAGACATAGATTATCATTATTTTGTATGGTACAGATAGATCTTTTTGCGATATTTTCATGACCTAAAACTGAATACCCAGAACCCACCGGTATTTCTATATGATCTACAACGATTCGTACACTATCGTCTAGCGTAAACTCTTCAGCGCTTTGAGTAATGGCAAAAACCATATCCCAAATATCTTTAAAGCTCAAATCCTTCATATATCGAAGAGCATAACCAGCCGCACCCAGTGTTAAACCGTCTGCATACAGTTTTAACCCGATTTTATCAGTTGGCGGATATGTTTCCACTAAAACTGTATGTAGTTCTTTAAAAGCACTTTCGAGCCAATCAATAGGACACTCGCTTTCATCGGGTATTTTAATTTTAAACGTTAATTCTCTCGTAGTAAATTTATAAAAAGGTTTTGAATTTGAACGATCGCCTAAAATAACTAGTTTACTAACATGCGGAGGTTTTCCCTTATTATTGATATTGATACCCTGACCTGTTTGAAGAAAAACAGCCTCCTCCTCTGCCTCGACTTCCTCCTCCTCCTCCTCCTCCTCTATCACCTCGTTATCAGAAGATTCATCCTGCTCTTCCTCCTGGCGAGTAATTTTTAGTTTTAACGCCCTTTGAGCAAGGGGTATATCTTCTGACAAGCCAGTTGTGGTGTCTATAATAAATAAAGAAACAAAATAAATTAGTATAATTTAAGGGATTATACAAAATGGTAAATTGTAACACTAATTAATTTTAAATTATAATTTACCTTTATTTTCATTTCGAGGTTTAAAACCGCTGGGTCCTGCCTCAAAATTGATCAAAGGTAGATCAAAGAACGTTTTTTTCCTCCGTGGTATCACGGGAAATAACACCGTTCTCTCATCCTCCTCCTCCTCACCCTGTCCATTTAACGCCTCCACCTGATCAATGGTCTTTGACTCCTGATTATCCAGGTTCTCTGTACTATCCCAATCCATACCAGAAGTAGAGGGATTATTCGCAACAGTTGTTCCAGTGACAGCTGTTGTAAATAAATTTTTAAAAATGAGAAATCGTTTTTTGTTTTCAATAACCATTTAATTATTCGTATATTCAGATTTTTCTACGGGTTTTTAATAAAAACTTGTAAAATTTAAATCATGTTTAAATAAATAAATAAAACTTTCATACTTTTAAAATATTTTTTTTAATTTACATTAATTAAATGAAAATTATTTATTGTCAATCATTTGTGTATTTTTTCTTTTTTTTTTTAAAAAAATCTAAATTATGAATTTTTATTTGTCACATATCTATGACACCAAGTATTATAGATAAATTCCAAACGAAATGAAAAAGTAAATGTTAAAAAGAAATTTTATATTATAATACTTACATGTTATTATATCCAGATCACCTAGAACCTGGTTCCATTCATCGGCGAATGGATCTGGGATGATGTCTAAACCCACACCATTGATCACCTTATCCAAATTTTTTTGCACGTCACTATCACAAACACTTATGGCAATTTCCCGTAATTTTTTAACTCCCCAAAATCCATTCACCTGGGTTTTCACAAATTCAGTGTATTCTGGGAGTTTTATCTTTTTTCGTTCTACACCTTCCAAAGTAATGTAGAAAATCACTTGCAAGCTGATAAGCGCGGTTTTTACAAGATCGGCCGGATCCTCGTCTAGTTCCATATTGGCCAGCGCGTTTTCCCACGCATCTTTCGGCGGCCTATAATAATTTACATCGAGAGATGTTAAAAACTTTATAGTATTTTGCACATCTTCGGCCCACACACTATCCACTATAGGGATTGATTTTAGAGTATCAACCCCCCAATAACTCGCGAGCACGCGAATATACCAGTTTATACTTTCCACTGTTATTTCCGGAAAATCGCGATTTTTAAATCCGGCCGCGAGAATCTCGACTATACTATCCAATGCGTCCATTATGAAGGATTTGAAGGAACTGAAAACAATAGAGATAAGGCCCTTAGATATATGAGATTTGTTTTCCCAAGTGGTCCTATGCAGTATCTTTTTTCTTATTTCCTCTCACATCTATTTCCTGTATACAGGTGTAAAAGCTAGTTACACAGGTGAGAAGGAAATGTAGGGAAACAAAAGTGGGAGCGAGAGGACGGAAGAAGAGGAAGAAGAAGAAGAATACTGTTTAGCTAGAGCGAACCTAAAGGAAAACTTGATACACGGTAACCCGTGAGTGAAGAAAATTTAAAAATTAAGTTTAATTACGCTGAAAAAATTTAAAAACTGTTAATATACCTTTTTAACCAAAAAATTATTGTAAAAAATAAAAAAATAGAGCATAAACCTAAACCACACATTAAAAAATTAGACAAATATCCACTTACCTGATACACACACACAGACACACACACACACACACATACACATAGACATGAAGGGTCATGTATTCATGTAAAAATATATATATTTTTATCCTTATACGAAAATTTTTCATATAAAACAAGCGCGCGCGCGTGTGACATACCCCTTCCCTCACCACTCTTTGGGACCAAGAGCGGGGACTTATCTATAAAAACGTGAGAAAACCTCACATATACACCATTTTCATTCAGAATCCGTTTTCTAAAGTATACTACAATGTCTGAGTCTCAAAATCAAGTGGTGCTGAAGAGTCGTAGTGAGGATCAAGACTCTAGTGAACCCGTTATGGAAAACGTTTTACAACAACAGCAACAAAAACAAAATGTTGTTGTAAAACGGAGATTAACAACTGAAGAAAAATCTCCTGAATTTGAAATTGTGAAAAAAGTGAAAAATCCACGCCAGCATCATCTTATCATGTCAACAGTTTACGAATTAAACAATTCTGCATCGAAAAAAATTTTTGTTGGTCTGGAAATCCAACCCGATGGCTGTTTTGAACCAGTGATACGATTGGTGGGTAATTGTTCGCGTGGATCATCATTGAACTTGTCCGAATGGGCACAGTTAGTGAACAAGTTCGACGTAATTGCATCATTCTTTGAAGAAGGCTGCCCTGGAGATTTACCGATTCCTCTGGGACGATACCGTCTTGTGTTCACTACATCATACTCGGCCAAAGCTGTGTTGATTGAGAAAATCATCGAGGATGAAGATTGCAGAGGAGTAACTGGTGAATCAAAAGCTAAAAGAACCAAATATTCACCAGGTGTTGTGATGCAAATGCCAACATTTGAGGGCCTTATCAACGTGGTCGTTTGCGTCGAGGAGCGGCTTAGAGGTTTAGAGAAAATTGTCAAGGATGTCGAGCACTGTAAAAACATACTTTTGGAGGAGTTGTGCAGTTATTTCAAATCGGAAAACATGAAAAACCCGTCCGATGAATTCGTCAAGCACCTGGTTAAAGCGAAATATGATTTCCTGAAAGAACAGGTCAAAAATAAATTACCTCAATTCTTTGTGCAACTATATTTTGATATAGTGTTTCTTGAAATAACTGTGGTGTTACACAGTTTCATCGCTAGTGAAGTGAAGGAAGATAAGAAATCTAAAAAAAATACTTAACCCTAAAAAAGTATTTTCATTACTTTTGTCCACATACAGTTTAATAAATAATAATTATGATTTCTTGTGAATCAAGATGACAATACAAAACTTGGTTATGTGAAAAATATATTTCGGGTGTTTGTGTGTATGTGTGTGAATTGTATAAAAATGTAATCTTGTATGCAAAAAAACTACTGATAATAATGTTAATCTTGTACACGATTTAGACACTGAGTTTATTGTAAAAACTTATATATCACATGTTTTGTTTGTTTAACTTGATTTCATACGTATATCATTTTTAATAAATAAATTTTTTGTAATGTACAATGACGTATTTTTGTCTTTTATTTATTTTTTCTTTTACAGTCTACCCTGCATTCTTAAATATAGGAAGAAGAAATAGTAAATCTCATTCGAAAATTGTTTTACCAGCTATTTCAAATAAAATTATTCTTTCGTTTTCAAATATTTTTCTCGTTTTCTAGGGTTCATACATGTCAACACTTTTCTCTCTAGCTGTATTTCTACCTCTCTCTTTTGTCCTCTCATTTGCTCTTACAAGTAAGATAAGCAGGTGCAGCATCTTATACATACAATCACTGTTCAAACATGATACCTGGTCAGTAACATTTTTCTTCTTCTCACCACATCATTCACAGGTTACAGGTGGAAATACCAGTGGAAATGGAGAAAACAGGTAAACGGAAATAAAACTGAAAATGGTAAAAATCTACTGTTGGTGGTGGTGAAGGCGCGCGGGGGCCAACGCGGTGGTGCCTCCAAATCAGCTAACATTGGAGGCACGTAGCGGCCGCGGCGCTTTCATAAGCTTGTATTTGCGCCGGTCCAGGTACGATAAGCAAAAAATACCTGGCGCGTGCCCGGTTATGGAACATGAAAAGCTAATAGATGTTCCATCCGCGGAACATGAAAAGCTAATAGGTTTCGCCTACGTACTTTTTACCTAAAGTTTTTAATAATAATAATAATAATAATAATAATCATAAGGTTTAGAATCTATAAAATACATCCGTAAAATTGATTTTGTTTAGTATACATAATGGACCCACGCTGGAAGCATCCATTTGTATATTGGAGGCACGTAGGGACCGCGTTGCCTTCATAAGCTTGTATTTGCGTCGGTCCAGGTACGATAAGCAAAAAATACCTGGCGCGTGCCCGGTTATGGAACATGAAAAGCTAATAGATGTTCCATCCGCGGAACATGAAAAGCTAATAGGTTTCGCCTACGCACTTTTTGCCTAAAGTTTTTTAATAATAATAATAATAAGGTTTAGAATCTATAAAATACATCCGTAAAATTGATTTTGTTTAGTATACATAATGGACCCACGCTGGAAGCATCCATTTACCTCTATGATTTGCGGACCAACTGGTTGTGGAAAAACTTTCTTTGTAAAAAAATTTCTTCACCATGTTAAAAATATGTGTAATGTTAACTTTGAACGCATTTTATTCTATTATTCAGAATGGCAATCAGGGTATTCAGAATACGGACACTTGATTGAATTTCACGAAGGGTTACCACAACCATCTGATTATTCAAACGACACCCGAGCAAAACTCGTCATTATCGATGATCTTATGCGTGAGTCATCTAATAATATTATTGTTGATCTTTTCACAAAAGGCAGCCATCATAAAAATATTAGTGTTATTTTTATATCTCAAAATTTATTTCATCAAGGACACGGTCAAAGAGATATCTCCCTTAATGCTAATTATATTGTCGTTTTCAAAAATCCTCGTGATCGAGCATAATTTCAACACCTGGCACGACAAATATATCCGGAAAATCCACGATTTTTACAATAAAGTTATCAGGACGCAACTTCAAACGCCCATGGCTATCTACTTTTAGATTTAAAACAATCCACACCCGATAATTGTCGTTTTAGAACAAATATTTTTCCGACTGACAATTTTTCTTACGTTTACATCCCTCAGAAGGGTATAAAAAGTAGTAGTGATTCTGCAAAAATACCAGTTGTACGTTTGTGATGGCGGTGAACGCACGTAAGCATATTGGTGAAAAAAATACCATAGCATTACATGCGCTCTGTCGTTTAAACTCTAATCAACGGAGTGCTATTCTACGTACAGCTGATGCAAAGCTCGTGAAATGTATATGCGAGTGTGCTCTTAATATACTTGCTGGAAATGTACCAATAAAAAAACATGAAAAACAAAAATTGAAAAAACATAGACAAACTTTAAGAAAATTAGCCACGTCTCAGGGTAGTTGGAAGCATAAGAAACGTTTTATCGTGCAAAAAGGTGGATTTCTTCCGTTACTACTGGCACCGATAATTGGTGGACTTGTTTCAAAAATTTTTAAACTATAGGGGATACTCAAAGTTCAATGTTTTTTTTCCTTCTATCGTTTGATGATTCCATTTTTTTATAATTATGGAACACGCTAGGAAAATGGTATTAATTCCCAGTGAGCAGGTCGAAAAATTTCAACAGAATGTTTTGGGACAGAAAACCTTAGTTTTACAACCACCACTTCCTGCTTCCGCTTCATTCTCAGATAGTGTCGGTGGCAGTGGTGATGGTGTTGGTAGTGTTTACAAAACCTTATCTCCCAACACGACCACTCAAACTCCTGGGAACGTTATGACACGACTCGATGCAGAAATGAGTCAAATTCTTTATTCACCTTTTTTAAAAGATGAACGTGAAAAATGGAAAATGTATCAACAGGTTTTACAGAAATTTCTATTTTTTGTCGATGATAGTAGAAATAGAAAAAATAGACGACAGGGTGTAGATGCAAAGAACGATGAAGAGGATGGTGATGATTCTAATAATAATAATAATGATGAATCTTTAAGTAAAAATGATATACTTTCAACTATTCCAAAAAGTTTTGCTCTACAGGGTAATATGTTAATTGAACGTCTTTGTAAACCTGATGCTTGTAAACGTTTAAAATGGGATAAACATGGTACAATTTTTATTGATCAAAAATGTATCAAAGAGTCAAATATTTCAGACTTGATAAACAATGCATTGAGATTAAGAAAAACCGTAAACCCTGTCGGGAGACAGCAGTTTGCAGTATTCCTTCAACAACTCGGTTTACCACGAGCAATCGTCAAGAACAAGGAATACTGGAAACGTATTGTCTTATCTACACCTGCCTCACCCCTTTTACCTTCTTCTTCTTCTTCTTCTAATAAAGTCCCCACTACACGGAAAGCAGAACCTTTACCCTTTACAACACCAAAAAATATATTAAGAAGAAAACAGATAAAGTTTAAAGATTTTCTACTAACGGAGGACGAGGATACTTCTACCAGCAACAGCGAGGGAAAAGATAGTAGCGGGGCTATACGTAGTAGAAGTAAAAATCGGCTTTCGCGAAAAAAGGAACGAGGTAAAAAGTCTAGTAAAATTTCTAAAACCTGGTTTAAACTGTTTTAGAAGGAAAGAAAATGAATTTATTACATGATATTTATTACAACCCTTCACACCCTGCGTCTTTTGGGGGTGTTGAGAAACTAGCTAATGCTGTTCGAGGAAAAATTTCGCGAGCAAAAGTAATTGCCTGGTTAAAAAGTCAAACACCTTATAACATGCACATACCCATCCATCATAAATTAAAACGAAGACATTACAATTTAAATAACATAGATCAGCTCTGGGAAAGTGATTTGGTAGATTTGAAAAGTTTAAAAAGCTACAACGATGATTTCTCATACTTACTTGTGGTGATTGACGCTGTGAGTAAATATGCATGGGTCGAACCACTTCGAGATAAAACCACGTTGGAAGTAAAAAATGCTTTTGAACGTATTCTTAAAGGAAAGGAAAAACGATTTCCTATGTGTTTGCAGACTGATAAGGGAAAAGAGTTTGTCGGACAAATTTTCCAAAAATTTTTATCTGATTGTAAAATCATATTTCGCACTACACGCGATCCAAATGTTAAAGCAGTAATAGCTGAGCGATTTAATCGTACTCTCAAAGAACGCATGTGGCGTTATTTCACACATCATAATACTCGCCGTTATATTGATGTGTTACAAAATATTGTTCACGCTTACAATAATGCACGTCATTCGAGTATTGGTATGGCTCGGATTGGTATGGCGAGGATAACGAGTATTGGTATGGCGAGTATTGGTATGGCGAGGATAACGATAAAGAGTATATAATTGAACGAGTGATTCGAACAAAAGGGAAAGGATCCAAGCAACAATATTTTGTCAAGTGGGCTGGTTATCCGGATAAATTTAACTCTTGGATTCCAGCATCTGATCTAAAAGTCTTAAAATGAATGAAGATCAATTTCACATCATTTTACCGAGTAACAGTAGTATGAAATATTATCCACATAATACTACCACTCGTTTTACAACTCAACTTCCTCACGAGATTCGACTGCATGGTCGTTGGGTGGTAGGACTCGTGGAAATTCAATTTCCCAAAACATTTTTACACGTAAGACACGATTCATCAAATTCAATGGAAAATCGTGTAGCGTTATTGTCAAATGTGAATAAAACAACTAAAGAAGTAAAAGCTACAGAAAATACTGACGATAATGAGAATCACTTGCAGGGTGAGAGTAAAGAGTCGAAAATAAAGGGAAAAGATTTACTTCGTAAGTTTTCTCTACCGTATATAATAAAAAGCGATACTGAACTTGATGAAATTAATGATAATGAAATTAGAAAGAGTTATCAAAGCAATGTGGTTAATGGTGCTTGGAGAGAACCCTTAGTCTCTTTTTTTCGACCGGGTGTTTACAGAAAGATAAACGATCTTGTAAAAACCATAAACGCTACCGCAGTAGGGCGTGAACATGTAAAACTAGTTTTTAGAGAAGAAGAAGATTGCTATGTTAAAATCGAAAAAATTTGTCCAGAAAGTTGTCAGATAGGTGGCCGTCACTTTTTTGTAATTAGTGAAAAAGTATCTCGTATTCTCGGTTTTGCACCATTGGAATTGATATCTACTGACACCCATTTTGCTAATCATCCACCTAGCCTGGCTCGAGGTCTACCTGAAAAAATGTTTATTTATTGTGATATATGTGAATCTCACATTACAGGTGATGTAAAAACACCCCTCTTACGAATAATACCTGTTGAAACACGAAATTATGTGTTTGCATCCACACAGATTACACAGTTTGCTTCGCCTAATTACATTCCTCTTTTACATACTGAATTTCGCACTATAGAAATAGATATAAGGGATCATCTCGGACTCCCAATACCATTCGAGTTTGGTACTCTGACTGTAACGCTTCATTTCAAACGAATTGATTAGAAAAATATAAAAACCTATATTTATGTAAAATTTGTACATGTGGATGTTTGAGTGTATAGAGAAAAGTATAAAAAACAAAGAAAGAAAAATGAACAAAAGATGAGTCATTACGTAGAATATTATACGACTCAAGTCGGTGGAGGTGGTATATCTAAAGTTTATGTTGGTTCGAAATATCAAAGAGGACATGGTATTGGTAGTTTTCTTGGGGGTCTTTTTCGTCGAGTTTTACCAATACTTACAAGCGGTGCACGTACACTCAGTAAGGAGGCTCTCCTTACAGGAGTTAACGTTTTAAATGATGTTGACAATAAAATTCCTCTAAAGCAAGCATTCAAAAATCGTTTAAAGGAGTCTGGAGAGAATCTTAAGAGAAAGGCAGTTGACAAAATTGAAAATCTTATGAGTGGGTCTGGTTATAAAATCGCGGCGCGGAATTTAACTGGACAGTTGAATACTGTCGTGGAACGCGTATCACAGGTGTAAAACGAAAAAAAAAATATAAGAAAGGGTATCAAGAGACTTGGTCAAAGTAAAGTAAAATCCAAGAAAAAGAAAACGAAGAAAAAGAAAACGAGGAAAACAACAACAACGAGAAAGACTGGAAAAAAACAGAAGCGTGGTGGTGGTGGTTCATTTGGTCGAAAAAAACAAATTATAGACATTTTTGGAAATAAGTGAAACTAGTGTGATGTCGTTTTTACACTCGCATTCCAGTGAATGTTTGAAAACTGAATTAGATCTTTTTTCACTTCCGCCAACTCAAACTTCTATAGAGAGGTCACAATGGGTCCACTACAAACCCGTTTCCTCCTTAACAGACGATTCCCCAATCGAGTTTGTTATCCCTGGTCATGGCGAAGAATACATCGACCTTGCACACACGATGCTCAGTGTAAAAGTCAAACTAGAAGCACCAGAAAAAACACCAACAAATACCAGTCAGATAGACCAAGTGACAACTGTAAACAATTTACTTCACTCAATGTTCAACCAGGTGGACGTATATTTCAACCAAAAACTCGTATCCCCACCAAACAATGCTTATGCGTACAGAGCGTACCTCGAAACATTACTCAATTATGGACCAGCTGCAAAAAAGAGTCATCTAACCTCAGTCCTATGGTTTTCCGATACGGCAGGAAAAATGGAGGATTTGACAACAGAGGGTACAGGGTTCGACGTCCGTCGAGGTCACTTTGCTGCAGGCGAAACAATAGACCTTCTCGGTCATTTACATTGCGATATTTTCAACCAGAACAAATTTCTTCTCAACGGTGTCGAAATGCGCCTTCGTTTTGTTCGAACAAAAGACGCATTTTGCCTCATGGATCCGACCAGAGAGTGCAGTCTACATATCATGGAAGCGAGTCTTTTGGTTCGAAGATCGAAAATAAGTCCCGGAGTTCTACTTGCCCACGCAAAAGCTCTTTCTCAAGGAACGGCAAAGTACCCAATTACGAGGGTTGAAGTGAAGACGCTCACTCTACACGCCGGGGTTCACGGCGATACTCTAGACAATGTTATTCTTGGTCAGCTACCTAAAAGAATAATTATCGGGTTTGTGGAAAATAAAGCGTTTAACGGTGATAGAGCTCTTAACCCGTTTAATTTTAAGAATCATAAAATCAACTTTCTATCCCTTTACGTAGACGGTACACAAATACCTTCAAAACCATTACAACCAGACTTTACAAAAAATCATTTATATGTTGACGCTTATCACACGTTATTTTCTGGAACTGGTATTCATTTCCTAAACGAGGGTAATGATATTGATCGTTACGATTTCTGCAATGGTTATTGTCTTTTTGCTTTTGATCTTACACCCGATCTATCAGCAAATTGTTATTCTCACTGGAATCTTGTGAAGCATGGAAGTCTTCGAATCGAGGTGCGATTTGAAGAAGCCCTTAACAAGACATTAAACTGTATTGTTTACGCTGAATATGATAACGTTTTAGAAATAAACTCCTCCAGACAAGTAATTGTTGACTTTGGAGGATGAGGACTCTGGTTTGTTTCTTGGAATCTGTTGATCATATAAATCATTTTACACACGACAAAACCTGTATATGACAAGCTGAGGATAAACCTCAGATGTCTTTCTTGGAATCTTTTGATCATATAAATCATTTTACATCCGACAATACCTGCATAGACGAGTTACCTAGGCTTGAACAAACACACTCGGTCGTTCATTACACCGGAAACAGTCGTCTTGATTAGTTCTCTCGTGTCGGTCTCTCGCTTGTTGTCCCAACCATTCTCTTTGTTATCACCTCCGTTATCATACACACATACGGTTTCTTACCAAGAAGAGGATATGGATTATGTGATTGATATTCAAGGATTTCGAAGTCTCGAAGATCAATTTATACCCAAGGAAATACCTCTAGTTACTCTGGACCATAGTTACACTGGACATTGGATTACAGCACCTCCACACCCCTTTTCAGACCTGAATAACCGTACAAGACGACAAAACAATTGGCTCACGTGTTATTACCATGGGATCGAGTGGTTCGAGGGAGACGTTCCATTGAAGCATTTGCATTCAAACCTCCGTGAAGTCGCCAAAACTGCAGGTCAGATATACACTAGGGGAAGGGAGAAAGCTAAACTTTTACAAAATATCATGAGTAGACAAATTGTTAATTTGGAGGAATTAACATGTCCTGCTTTCAAAAAGTTAAATTCCACCAGTGAATTCTGTTTCCATCACGGTGTAAAGAAACAAGAATACTTTACATGTGCTCTCAACAATGCTTTTAAACTAAAGAACTGGTTACAGGATCAAAGAAAAGAAGAAGCGCTGCTTTGAAACACTCCCAGCCGTAATCAAAGTTTGTCTTCAACCAGCAAAATCAAAACTTTGGCAATCAGTAAACCAACAACGGAGTCGTTGACATCGCGAACGGTTGCGGACAACATTGAGAGATCCGTGGAAAAAATAAATGAACCATCCACATCAACTGAAATAAATCGCTTAATCCAAAATTTACCACCGCTTGGTAATCCAACACCGAGGGATGGACAGTTTACAGATTCTTCAAGCAATTCAGATTATACCAGCGTGTACGACTGGGGTCTTTCCAGCGGATCAAATACCGAAAATTTGGATGAGACCGGCGTGTATAGTTGCAAACCTTGACGGAGCAAATAAACCTGGATCACACTGGATTGCCATGTATGTGAGTAAAAATGGCAGAGGAGTCTACTTTGACAGTTATGGGGTACCGCCTCTTATCCCTCAACATCTTTATCGCTTGCGAGGAAATTGCACCCTGTTCAGATGGAACACAACGCAATTACAAAGTGCGTCTTCGGATGTGTGTGGTCAGTTTTGTGTTATGTTTCTTCATTATATGTGCAATGGTTATTCTCTGCGTAAGTTTACCAACCTTTTTACGGGTAATTTAGTGGAAAATGATCGCATTGTTGTGAAGTTTTATGAAAGACTATTAAAAAAATATAAAATTAGGACTAGGGCTTTGCGACAAACAAAAGACGTATTCCAAGGCGGGTATTATGATCGTGGGGTAATTAATACACATCTTGCATCATGCGTTCAATCTTGTTCGTCACAGCTCGCTACATTATATCTTGCATAAATATCCATCATATTATTGTTTGTCTTAACTACATGAATCTCATTGTAATACATTCATATGTTTTTAGCTGCGCCGCGTGTTAGTTTTAAGATTTTTTTAACAATTAATTACTTGTAGATGTGTGTATTTTTTTTATTTCTAGTTTAAGGAGTCCCTAGCGCATATATCGTTTCTCTCTTTTACTCTCGTCGTCACTACCTATAAAATAGGCGTGTGTTTGTGTGGATTTTGTGTGGAAGGCGGATTTGGAAATGTCGAATCTAAAATTATCTTGTATCCCAAGCTACATAAAATTTAATCAGTTATAAACATAATCTTTAGTTTTAGTACATGTATTTTTAATTTTAAGCTAGCTTTAGATTTTTTAAATGAAAAATAGTTTGAGTAGGCCTATTTCGATGTAAGGTTTTTTTTGAAAAAATTGAATAAACCCATATTCACAGGTTTAAACAAAAACCACTCCTCTTGTTACTTACCCTTCACCTATTTTATAAAATAATTTTTATTTATAAACTTTTTTATTCTTAATAATAACAAATCTTTTTTTAAAAAAAATATTCCATTAAAGAACATTATTTTATTGTGATAAAAATAGTAAAAATCATTTCTTTATACTTATCTTTGGGGATTCCCTTCCCTACCTTCTACGTCACAACACTCCAGACTAGGAATTCCCTTCCCCCACCCTTTTACCGCCACCAGTTTTGGAAAACCCTTCCGGTCTTACGCCATAAGGCCCAGGAGTTTCCACACTGTCATCCCCTCTACCCGTCTACAACACTCACTACGTCACACCTCCACTTGTAGGCGAGGGGTCTGGCGCCGAAGTGCGGTGCAGGGGGGAAATAGGCCACGCCCCTTTCGGCGCCCCATAGTTGCCCTATACTACTCAGGTCTAGAAGTATGAAACCGGAATTTTGTGCAAAAATTACACGTCTGGTATATGAAAATGGTCGAAAGAACTTTATTCAAAGAAATTTCCCTCGCTTTCTACACATTTTTCCCACCTCTTCGGTAGGTGATGAATGCCCCGCCAATAAAAGTCTTCATCTTTTGCAGCGAACTAGTTATCCAGCCATTCTTGGACGTTTTCGTACGAAGTGAATCGTTGTTCAGCGAGAGCGTGGCCCAGCAATGCGAACAGATGGTAATCCGACGGAGCCAAGTCTGGAGAATAAGCGGCATGAGCCAGCAGCTCCCAACTGAACGCCTGAATCGATTCCTTGACCCGTTTCGCTGTATGTGATGGGGCATTATCGTGAAGAAAAATCACTTTGTATTGTCTTCTTCGATATTCCGGTCGTTTTTCTTGCAATGCTCGATTCAAATCGATCATTTGCTGTTGGTAGCGATTCGTGTTGACAGTTTCACCAGGTTTTAGCAGATCATAGTAGATAACACCTTTCTGATCCCACCAAACGCACAGCATTGTCTTCTTTCCAAAGCGATTGGGTCTTGCACTGGATGTCGATGGTTCGCCTAGATTCACCCACGATTTACGACGCTTAGGATTCTCAAAATAGATCCACTTTTCATCACCTGTCACGATTCGATGGAGAAATGACTTCCGTTTGAATCTATCGGGCAGAATTTGGCAGGTGATTTTCCTATTTTCTTGCTGCCTTTCGTTGAGTTCATTCGGAACCCATTTTCCTACTTTCTGAATTTTTCACATTGCTTTCAAACGAAGGAAGACGGCTTTCTGCGATACATTCAGCTGATCCGCGAGTGCTTGTTGAGTTTGAGAATCATCTTCATCGAGTAAGGCTTGCAATTCATCGTCTGTGAACTTTTTCAGTGGTTTTCTACGATCTTTGTTCGTCACATCAAAATTACCACTTTTAAATTTTTTAAACCACTCAAAACACTGTGTTTTGCCCGGAGGATGGTCACCGTATGCGGCAACAAGCATCCGATGCAATTCTGCAGCAGTTTTCTTCAAGTGGTTACAAAAAACGATTGATGTCCGCAAATCGTAATTTGTAGGCACAAAACTCGACATGTTGAAACTTGTCGTACTTTCACTGGTATGTCGAACTTGGGTTGTTGTCTACTAAAAATCTTTCTCTGCTCCTAGAGGGAGAAGATGGCGCAGCAGAAGCGGTCATACGGTCCCTAAACTAATGACAAGCACCTTCTATAGGGAAATTCCGGTTTCATACTTCTAGACCTGGTATAAAATTTTGCGTAAAAATAGAAATATAATTCGTTATGATACAAATACGACAGAAACTGACTTTTGACGAACATACAAAAAAAGTGAGCCTTCAACCATCATAAGTTGAAGAAGAGTGGATTAGGCCTACTGGGGATACCACTATAAAAAAAACGCACCAAATACTCTACTTCATGAGTGGCGTGGAAATGGGTAACATAAATTTTAAGCCATTAACATTTTTAATAAAAATAATTTTAAAATATCGTTAACTAACAAATGATACAAGTATAGCTAAAGCAATTTTTCCGTTTCACGCAGAATTTTATATACTAAATTCAAAGAATACACTGAATTCAAGGGAATATAATTAATTCAAACGTTCGCAAAATTGATCCATTTGAATAAGCATATAAACTAGAAATCATTCATTCCAATCGCTATTTGTCATAATCCTCACTTTTCCGAATCATGTTGCCGAAATTCAAAATTTAAAAATGAAAAATTAATATTATGCCGAATGGAAGTTCGGAAATATGAGAATTATGTCAAATAACATTTCGATATAGTAAAAATTACAGTAAACATCATTTAGGAAAAATAGACATTATGCTAGTACGTGGAGTCCATGTCAAGTGATCAAAAGAATTTTCGTACTTGAATCGGATTTGCGAGCAATTCGGTGTAATCAGTCCTTTAGTAGTCTTGAAAAACCGCAATAAATATTTTTTTAAAATTCCAAAAAATGGAGAAGTTATGGGACTTCGAAATTTTTTCGACCTTTTTTTTGGAAGCATATCTTTGTTTCTAATTAACCGATTTAGCTTTTTAACGTTTCAGATTCTTTGTAATAAAACTTAATTTCATATAAAAAAAACTCAAAGAAAAAAAAAATTTTTGACTCTTTTTTGTAAACACAAAAAACAAAAATCGCGTTTTTGAAAAAAAACGCACTTTTTATTTTTTTTTATTTTTTTACTAAATAAAGATCTGCATGTGCTTTACAATTTCTGTGAATTTCAGAGTGGGTCTCTCAATAGTTTCGGAGAAAAATATTCAAACGAAACGTCCTGCATGACGAAGTGTGTTAGAACCAAGGAGTAGTATAAGGAGACATATCAAAACCATTGGACATGTACGAGTTTTTTTGGAATAATTAATTTACCGCAGCTGATCTCAGCGCCTCTACGGCGGTACTGTGTATTAATAATAGAATTTCATCTGACAGAGTCAGAACAAACTTTAGTTCTCTCTTACTCTGTCAGATGAACTTCTATTATTAATACACAGTACGGCCGAAGAGGCGCTGAGATCATCTGCGGTAAACTAATTATTCCAGAAAACTTCGACTAAACCAAGTCGGGTCAACCAGCCTTGATATGTCTTCTTATACTACTTCATGGTTAGAACCATAGAGATATAAGAATAGAGGTAAAAAGGATACGCTCTCCAATGAGTGGAAGTGTCCCCCTAATAGAAAGAGAAAGGAGATCAAAGGAACCCTTCCGGTCTCTCTTTAATCGCGCATGTCCATACGTCACTACAGAGAGACAGGAAGCACTGATGTGGTACCTTTGATTTCCTTTCTCTATCTATTACGGGGACACTTTCAGTGCATATGCCTTTTCACCTCTATTCTTCTATCTCTATGGTTCTAACACACTTCGTCATGCAGGACGTTACGTTTGAATTTTTTTCTCCGAAACTACTGAGACCCACTCTGAAATTTACAGAACTTGTAAAGCACATGCAGACCTTTATTTGGTAAAAAATAAAAAAATAAAAACTGGGTTTTTTTCAAAAAAGCGATTTTTGTTTTTAGATTTTACAAAAAAAGTCAAAAAAAATTTTTATATGAAAGTACATTTTATTACAAAAAATTTGATACGTTAAAAAGCTAAATCAGTTAATTAGAAACAAAGATATGTTTCCAGAAAAAAGGTCCAAAAAAATTCAGTCCCACATCTCCGCCACTTTTTGGAATTTTCCAAAAATATTTATTGTGGTTTTTCAAGACTACTAAAGGACTGATTACACTGAATTACACGCAAATTCGATTCAAGTACGAAAATTCTTGTGATCACTTGACATGGACTCCACCAGAAATAAAAATTCTAATAAACAAGTGTTCGATAACTTGATTTTAGACCAAATGGAAGTTAGGTTAAATCAAATTTTTGGAATATTCATGCGCCTCAAAACTAGGTTAATCTATTCCGTTTCATACAGACGGAGTGATTGCCCTTAAAGTGATAAAAGTTAGAAATATTATTAATCTTTAATTCAACAACTCATATATAATTTATTCAAAACACAGAAGGAAATTAGAAAATTTCAATAAACCACATGGAATTTCCCGACTGGACTAATCAATTCAGAATATATAATAATTTTGGGTTAAATAATATTAATAAAATTGATCAATTTGAATTTAATTTTATTGAACCAGAATATCTTAATTGTAATATCATAGTTAATATTTATGTAATAAGAACAATTCAAAACTAAAACTTTGTCAATACTATAAGTAATACTGAATACAACTTTATTGAATCAGAGTCTCTTAATACTAATATCACTATTAATATTTATGTGATAAGAACAATTCAAAACTTAAACTTTGTCAATTTTACAAAAAAATAATAATTTTACTTTATTAATTATTAATTTTACGGGTGGGGTCTTAACAATAATATAGGGTCCTGAGTCTAACTAATTTTTGCTTTCTTAATTGCTTTGCATTCGGGACAGTTTTTTAGTATGACATTTTAATGTCGACAATTATAACAAAAGATTTTACTTTGTTCTACGGGACAGTCGTTAACTAGGTGAGAAGAGTTACCACAATTCCAACAATATTGACGAGCAGTTTTCTTAATCCATTGGCAGGTTTTCTTAATCTTTTCCTGAATTTGTTTATTTTTAATAACTGGGGGGTTAATCTTTACTTTCAATAAGGATGGAATTTCATTAGATTTTTGTGGTCTGGAATTAATTGGGATTTCTTGCAATGGGCTTTTGTATCCGGGTATAAAAGAGTTATTACGCTCTATTGGGGAATCTGTTGTATTAGGAGGTTGAGGAGCTTTAGATGTAGCTAAATTGGGCTATTCTTTACTTATTCCAAACTCAGTTTTTGGAGGGAGATTAAGTTGGGTTTCTTGATCTTTAAATCTTTTATCTGGAATAAATTTGGAAGTAAATGCATCAGTTTGAGTCTCAACACTATTGGTTTCAGATAATGAAGAGGTTTGGGTGTCTTTATCTAGTTTAATTTGGTCACAGATATTTGAAGAATTTCCATTTATCAAATTATATTTCTCTTTAAATTCTTCCAACAAATCCTCTTCTTTGATGTAACGGGGATTGTAGTCATTGTACCAATACTCATTATACAATGCAATCTCCTTTTTAAATCGATCCATTAAACTAGGAGGAATCCCTTATGGATTTTAGTGACTTGGTTAATGATGGGTAAATATGGTTTTATATTCCTCCAACTTGGGTGTGGCTTTTCCTTTTCGTTATCTTCTTCCGTCCGATCATCGACAATTGACTTAGTCAATGCAAGTTTATCGAAATCAGCCTTTAATTGTTGATGTTCATCTTGAAGTTGTCGATACTTCTTTCTTAAGGTGTCGAACGCTGTAAAGGTCACGTATTCGTCTTCCGTTTTAAATTCAATGTTGGGTCTAAATATTTTCTAAAACAAACAAAATAACAAAAATTTGATAATTTGAGTCTTAATCAGGGGAATTATAAGATTTTAAATCTTGTATATGAACTTCATGAGTTTTATTTTTATCGGAGAGATCACAAATTATATAAAAAGTAGGGGAAAGAATATTAACAATTTTAAATGGGCCAATGAATTTTGGATTTAGTTTTGCAGCAATATTTTTAATTTTAGATGATTGAACTATTTCTTGATAGGACTAGATCTTCTTCAGATAGTTTAACTTGCCGACGTCGTAAATTATATTGATGGGACTGTTTTTTAAAAGCTTTATCAAATTTTTTAATTTTCAGACTATTCATAACTTTTATGTTCTTCATTCTTTGTTTCCATAATTCAGGTGATTTTGGATCAATTTCGAAATTCAATTCTTCTGATCGACCTAATGAATTAGTTGGTTTAGGGTTTCTTCCAAAATTTAAAAATGCAGGGGAGGTATTGAGAGAAGAATGATGGGCACTATTATAAGCAAAACGGAATTCATCTAAATGTTCATCCCAAGTTCTGTGGTCTTGATTAATATAAGAAATTATCATAGTTTTAAGTACTCGATTTACGCGTTCGAAGGAATTGGCTTGAGGGTGATAGGCAGGAATTAAATCTGCAGGATAAGCAGATATTAAATTCTTCAGCCAATAATTTTATATTTTGATTAACAAATTCTGAACCATTATCTATGTGAATTACTTGAGGAGTTCCTCAACGATTAATTATTAATTCTCTAAATGCTCCAACAATTTTCTTTCCAGTGGCTTTTCTTAAAGCAATACACTCAATCCATTTTGTAAATAAATGTTGAATGACTAAAATATATATCCTAACCCGATTATAATTTCCATTCATTAAGATCACGAACAAAAGATGAAATTATTGGGTCAGGTCGAAAAGTATATAATTTAAGATCTGTAATTTGCCAATTTGGGAATCTTTCTGGAAAATTAGTAACTGCTAAAAATCTACGAATATACGAGAAAGGGCATCAGGGACGAGATGATTTTTACCTTTACGATGAATAATTTCAAAATTATATTCTAAAAGGGATACAGCCTATTTAGCTAATCTTCCAGTTGGATTTTTAAGATTATGTAGCCATTTTAAACTACTATGATATAAACTATAACTTCTATAAATTGATAACCTTCTAGATAAGCTCGATATTTTTGAATAGCTCAAACTACTGCAAGACATTCCTGTTCTGTAGTAGTATAATATTTCTCTGCATCTAGCATAGATCTACTAGCATAGGATATTACATGTTCATTTCCATTAATGATATGTGTTAAAACTGCACCCAGACCTGTACTACTGGCATCGGTCTGAAGAACAAAAGGGATATTAAAATTAGGACATGACAAAATTGGGGCTTCAGTTAAATGTTTCTTAATTAATTCAAAAGCTTTTTGTTGATCTTGAGACCAAATTCAATGTTGATTTTTTTTTAAAGTAAATTCAAAGGAGCAGAAACAGAAGCAAAATTATTTATGAATTTTCTATACCAGGATGACATTCCAACGAAGTGACGTAATTCTTTAACATTTCTAAGAAACGAGATGATCTACAATAGGGCCAATTTTATCAGGGTCTACAAGCAAACCATTTTCATTTAATAATAACCAAGATAGTTAACTTGAGAACAACAAAATTCACATTTAGCCGAATTAAGGGATAAATTAGCGTCTTTAATTTTCTGAAAAACTATTGATAACCAATTTAAATGATCTATAAATGTTTCCGTTACTATAATGATATCATCTAAATATGCAGAAACGTGTGGTTCCATTTCTGGACCAATAAGGGAGTCAACAACTCGTTGAAAAGTGGCAGGGGTATTAGTTAAACCAAATGGCATACGTTTAAATTGGAACAATCCCCTCCCCGAGACGAAAAAAGCAGTTTCTTCATGACTATTTTGCTCTAAAGGAATATTTAGAAAACCTTTTTGAATATCTAAAGTGGAAATATATGTATTTTGCACGCCGTAATTTATCTACAATATTTTCCATTTTTGGTAATGGATAAGCATCACGTTTAGTTATCTTATTTAATGCTCGGAAATCTAAACAAAATCGGTATCCCCCATCTGGTTTCTTAATCATGACGATAGGTGAGGACCAACCACTATTAGATGGCTCAACAATATCGTCTTTTAACATTTCATCTAATTCACTTGAAATAGCTTCATGTACTTTCAGAGAAACTGTATAATGTCTTTGTTTAATGGGAGGATGACCTTCAACGTTAATTACATGTTCTGATAATGTAGTCAAACCAGGTTTACCAGTACTTTGAGGTGAATTTCTATTCAAAAATTCTTTCAATAATAAAATTTCCTTATTTTTGATTCATTCAATCCACAACACAAGTCTATTTGCCACTCCTCGAATTCAAAATTATAGGTTTTAAATGGACTTTCTTTAAAAATCCAGGTTCTGTTTTCATAATCAATATCAATCCTAGAAGTCTTAAGAAAATCCAAACCTATCGCAAATGGAACATGTAATGTAGATAAAATTCTAACTGATAATTCTTTTTCTTTATTTTAAAGTCTAATTGGAGTAATTAATTCTATAGTAATTCTTTCAATTCTTCTGATCCAATAAATGATCTTGATGCTCCACAATCAACTAGAGCTTTAATTGGATGGTCTTTGATATAAATTGTTACATACATAAGAGGTTCGGGTCCAGAAAGAGGTCTAGGGTGATATGACAGATAATTTAAAAATTTGATATATTTTAACATTTTCTTGTGTATCAATTGAGTCATTAGAATTACAAGTATTTTGTTGATTTAGAAAGGATTTGAGATTTTTAATTTACTCTATATTTTGAATGGAATCAATATTAATTCATGGTAAAAAAGGATTTAAGTTAATTTCTAAAGTTTTAAAATTTTCAATACTACTGTCGGACTTAATTTCATCAGTATCAAATAAATTCTTATTTTTATCTTTAATGTTATCATGTGGGTCAAAATAAATTTCCACTTAAATTTAAATAAATTTCCACTCTAAAATTCCTTTAACTTCTAATTTTTATTTTTGGTTTGTTTCGATTGCTTAGTTTTCACAGTTACAATTATGCACTCAGGCCCATAATCTGTAGGGCGGGTACTTTTTCTTTAAAGACACACTTTTATTTGTTCTGTAAACTTTATTAAATTTTTAATTGTACCGTCTACTTTTCTTGCACTCAGAACATCCCACAATGAAGTGGGCAACGCACAGTAACTCCGCGACTCTGCTACTGTGCAGTATAATTCATGTATGCCTTCCTCCCCAAACATGTCAACCCTACCCTGGTATCCATAAGATTCAAATGGAAACCAGGGTTGGGTTGACATGTTTGGGGGAGAAGGCATACATGAATCTTACTGAACACACAAAAACGACTCAAGCCACCTATCGGTCCAATGAAGAAGCTTTTACTTCTCACAATTTGTTTAACAGATAAATAAATCTTTAAAAGTAGAGCCGAAGAGTTTATAAAAGATTAGTTACTTCCAAACCATGATAACAAATAAAATATTTGAAAATATTTATTAAACTTAAAAAACAATATTGTGTATATAAAAATATATTCGACATTTGTATAATAAGATGTCATTCTTATAATACATTACGCGATGTTTAACTATTTTTAACCCCCCCTCCCGTTCACCATGTCACACATTGTCACAAAACTCAGACCCCTACGTCCCACTTCGATGTCACGTCACACCTCTTTTTATAAAACAGTTTTCGTTAACATGTGCAAGATCACCTTGTACACCTCGTCACAATTTGCCGACCCCCCCTCCCATAAAATGTGTGATGTATTATATACACCACCCTTAAATATAGAAGAATTATTATAATACACACAAAAACTAAAAGAATCTTCGCAAAATTATTCTTGTAAACATTTTATCATCAACACTAAATTACTTTCTATATGCTATTGTATAATCGGTTAAAAGGCTTCCCGTCGAAAGTAGAGCTCCTGGTCCACCGAGAATTCCTCCTTTATTCGCAAACCATCCGTTGCCACCAAAAAATCCAGCTTCTTCTAATCGACTTGTGTAAAAATCAGGATCATAAGGGCTGATAAGATGAACTAGTCCAATAGCACTGTCTAGTTGCTTGGATGTTTCATTTTTCGTGGTTGTGAAGCCCAGATTGTTTAGAGTCTGTTTCAACTGACCTAGCTTATTTTTAAAAAATGATTTTGAAGAAAATTGTACTTGCTGAAGCAAAGGTCCCAAAAGCCAAGAAAGCCATTTTGTAGGTCTAAAGACAATACTCTCAGAAAAGATTGTTCCTTGTTGACTGCTTTCATTATCTTTTTCATTGTACCTTATTGCATGATATGGCAAATTTTCATAGTTTGTACTCAAGGTAATGGTTGACTCCAGACTTATCATTTCTACCTTCACATCATCTTCTACTTCACCATAATCGATTTCATTGAGTTTCTGATTTATTGATAAATTAACTGGTTTTGTTTCAACGAGAGATCCCTGTGGATAAAAGAATACTGTTAAAGAAATGCAACTAAATATTTAATTATTACATATCTTTAATTTTTATGGCCAAATAACATTACGGAAAGTAGTTTTGTACTAGTGAGTGTGCGCAGTATGATTCAAGTTGTTGGGGAAAACGCAACACTAGTGGCTAACCGAATTTAAAGACGACAAAATCTAAAATACGATGTTATTATTGAGTGAAATACATATCTTTTTAAGCAGAGGCTTGAATAGTGCAGAAACAAGTTATTCAGCATTCGAGTTAGAGCGTTTAGCCGTGGTATGAGCGATAAAAAAATGCCTTGAGGAAAGGAAAATAATTTTTAACGCTCGGTTTTATTGAGGTTAGACCCTTTATTCAAACCAGCGAACCCTTCAATCGAGCCATGGTCAATTTTAGGGTTGCATTTTAAAACAATCTTCAATTTATAATTAACAAGAACAATAGGGCATTTATTCTCCTATAATTTAAAAATCTAAATTAAACTTGTGTGTGTGTGTGTAACGGTTGAATTAAGAGCAATTGAACTACCAAACACTTGTGTAAGGCGTGCGAGCGAAGCTAATCGCGAAGACAATTCCTCGGTAGGACAGGACAGGAAATGATAATAGAAATAATAGAGAGACAAGAAACACTCAGAGATGTTTCATTTGCGACAAGCAGGGACACATTAAAAAATATTGCTGGTTTAGAAATCAGAATTCGGGAAACTAGAGGGACGGGCGACGGAAAATATAAACGCCGAAGCCAGACCGCCCAAGAAGTTAAATTCGGATAAAAATCAGGAAAAAGAAACCAGAGTACACATAAAACAGGTCTGCAATATATGAGGTTGATTGTTATGGAAATACCGATAGTCATATCCGAAGTAATTTTCGGCGTAGAAACCGAATCCGCGTTCAGAATTGCTCCATCACGTCAGGTTTTTGAGCAATCCTAAACTAAAAGTTATTTGAGTAACAATAACTTAGCGAATTTTTATTATTTTTCAAATTTGATAAAACCATCAAGAAGGGCCACTTTTCAGTTTTTCATTTCACTGTTTAAAAGTTTGATTTGAATTTTTCAAACTGTCGTGGGGTTGATGTTATTGCGTTTGAGGTTATGAGGTTTTAGCCTATTTGGGTTTGGAATAGCAGGTTCCTACCTGCCGACAATTATTGCTCGTTCATATAATGCTTCTTTCATCAGAAATATGAATGAAAAAACAAATTGGACGTCCTATCGTTTTTTCCCGCCATATGTCGGTCATTGCTAAACCTGCAATTTTTTTTTAATCGGCGATATCGGCGACATCGCCGAAAAAACGTGTTTTTTGCACTTTTAGGTTAGGATTACTCAAAAATCTGACGTGATGGAGCAATTCTGAGCCGGGATTCGGTTTCTACGTCGAAAATTACTTCGGAAACGTACCTCAGCTACTACAAAATCATGCAGACCTGTGTAATGATTAAGTATGAAACTGAATTATTTAAATTATTAGTAGATACAGGAGCTACGCTCTCCTACGTACGTGAATAAATGATACAGAAGATTAAAGAATCAAATATTAAAGTATCAGAACCCGTATCAAACAAATTAGTGGTAGCAAACGGCGAAACAGTCGAGATAGTAGGTCAAGTTTCAATCCCAGTGATAATTTGAGGGGAAAATAAAAGACGTCTAGTTAGATTAGTCCCTGATTTAAAAACTATTGGAATTTTGGGAGCAGACATGCTTAAAGCTCTCAGAATTACTCTAGACTACGATAACGAAGTTTGGTGGTTACCAAGCAATCTCAAAGTCAGGTTTAGAATGGAACATCCACCGACATCCCTCCCAAATACTATCCAGAATGATAGTGAAAATAAATCGGTAGTCAAAGAGAGTGACAGGAAAACACAAATTTATATTAAACCTATTACGAAAGGAGAAGCAGATATAGAATCTAGCGAACTCAAATTCGGAAATAAAGTTAGCCCAAAGAGCAATAGAGTAACCGAGCACAGCAGAGAAATATGTAGCAACAGAAACAAAGTGGGATACGGCAAAGAACGTTAATTTATAAATGAGTATGGAGAGAGCCCAAGCTCCGAGAAGTAAACGCAAGAAGGCTACCTTGAAGGTAAACGAGGCGTTCGGATTTTATGTACCCGTTTCAATTAGAAATAGACGCTAGCACGACATGACTAGGAGCAGTGCTAACGCAAACAGTAGAAAATGTGAATTACGTAATAGCATATGCTAGCAGAGGTTTGAATGGTGCGGAAACAAGATATTCAGCATTCGAGTTAGAGCGCTTAGCCGTGGTATGGGTGATAAAAAAATTTAGGTCATATCTAGAAGGTTATAATTTCAAAGTGATGACTGATCACCAGGCTTTGAAGTGGCTTCATAACCTGAAAAATCTGACAGGTCGGTTAGCTCGTTGGGGCTTGGAACTGTTAGAATATAATTATGAAATAATCTATAGGAAGGGTAGTTCAAACCACGTACCGGATGCACTATCAAGAAAAAATGAGGCCGCAAAGCCCGTAACTTTCGCTTTAGCAACTAGTATTGAAAAAACGACTATGGACCTGAAAGATGAGACGGACGACTGATATAAAACAAAGGTCAGACAGGTTATTGAAAAACCAGAAGAAAATCAAAACTGGAAAGTGCAAGATGCGCAACTTTACTTTTATAGTCCAGACCCATTAAAATCAAAATTTTTTCCTGACTCAAATCCTCGCAAATTGGTGATACCAAAGAGACTGCGACGACGTGTACTGGAAGAAAACCATGACAACATATAGGCAGGACATTTAGGTTCCGAGAAGACCTACGCGCGGATTGCAGAAAATTATTTCTGGCTGAGTAGTTATTCAAAAGCGTTAAAATACGTAAAAGAGTGTAAACTTTGTCAAAGAGTTGAAGCAAATAACCAACCGAAAATAAGATTTATGGGAAAACGCCTAGTCGAAGAACCGTGAACATTATGGGTCCACTCCCCTTAACCAAAAAGCGGAGAAACCAATACATTTTGGTATTCGCAGATAACTTTACCAAATGGGTGGAGATAATTCCTTTAAAGAAAGTGAATGAAAGAACAATACAGACCGAATGTCATAGGCGTATAATTTCACATTGGGGAACGCCTAGAATCTTTTTAAGCGATAACGGGACAGAGTTTGTCAATAAAACAATGCGACACTTGGCAGAGAAGACATGCGACAACACCAAAATATTATCTGCAAGCAAACCCTACGGAAAGATATAATATAACAAACAGATCAATAAAAACTATATCGAAGGCGATTATGTTATGTGTCTTGGGACGAGCACCTAGAAGATTTGCTGTTTGCGATGAACACAAGCAAAAATGCTGTGACAGAATTTACATCAGCATTTGTAAATTTTGGTAGGGAACTTCAACCGAATCAATCTTTGAGATCGGAGATAGAAGAATCGGAAGATATAGTATTCTAAGAGGTCGATAATTGGACTGATAGACTTAGAAGACTGCAAATAATTAAAAAAGAGGTTCAGAAAAACCTTGATAAAATTAATAATAGGTAGGCTAAATATTATAATTTAAGAAGAAAGCCGTTAGAATTTAAGGTAGGAGATAATGTTTTAAAACGCGTAAATAAACTATCAAGCAAAGCGGATAGTAAGGCAGGTAAACTGTATGATAAATTCGATGGTACATTTATCATTAAAAAAAAGATTTCACCAAAAGTATATGAATTAAAAGACACTAAAGGTAAAAGCATAGGGCTATGGAATATTAACGATATTAAATTAGAAAAGCATAATTAGGGTAGGTCCAAGAAGCGACATAATTGGACACTAATCATGACAACTTGACGACTTGATTCAATTCTCTAGCAGAGCGTTCGGACTTTGAGCGACTTTTGGAGAGTATTCTTTTTTGTTTACCTCAACAGGACCATGGGAGAAAGGTGTGACCTGTACCTAAATAGGTTGACTGATGATACCCGTCAGGAGCACCTATGGCACTACAAGGCATTAGATTGGATGACAAGGCGGCAGGCGGGTGTCTAGCCTAGGGACATTCTATACCGACCGCATCGCCATATCCAAAAGTGGTTCGAGGCGGAAGAACCCTGGAAGCGGACAGAGATGAAGCTGTTCTGAGTGAAGGGGGTCCTTACGGAGATTTTCCCTACCCGCGACACATTCACCCAGGACTTGCTGGAAAGGAATTTCCCCAAGGATTTTGCGGAATTTTGTAGAAGGAGGCGGAGGTTGCCGCCACCATTGGGGAATGGGCTGAATTTAGGCTAAAAGGAACCGCGAGGTCCAGGAGCTTCTCCAGTGGATGCGCGAGGAGCGCGAGGGTTGGCCGAAGGCTGCCGTCCCGCAAAGGGCAAACTCGATGTAACCCTCAAGGGGATTGAGCAATAAAGCTATGGAAAATAAGAGAAAGATGCACGATTTTTACTTGGCCGCGACCAGACAGTTTATTCTGTTTGTTTCAGGTCAGAGGATCGACTCGAGAGGGTAACGGAGTCAGGAGGATTTTCGGCGGAGGGTTTGCATGGTCCAAGATTGGTGTTTCGTTGTCAGTTTTGTACAAATCGAATTCCAAGCCAGCTCTACTTGTTTCATAAGACTTTTTGCGATAAGAGACCCTATAAACATAGACATAACTTCATGACACTTAACTTTGTCAGGACTAAATATGTTAAAGGGAATTGGGGCAAGATTAGAGAAAGCCTAAAGGAGGTTTTAGAGACAAGGGTAGAGTGTGGCATTAAAAGGAATCGAAAGGAGAGGGATGAGGACGGAGATGATATTATGGAGTTGTAAATAGACCCGGAAACGATTTTGGATTTTGAGTCGGAATTAGATCGGCTGAATGCAGTTTCGGGGGGCGATTCACGACTCGCCAACGTATACCTGAGAATCGAACACAAGTGGACTCCCTGTAGCGGCGCACAGTGGGGAAAAAGTCATTTTCTTGATTCAAAATACGATTCAGGCTGAAACCGAGGACCGATTTGAATGTTTTTTTTTTTTTAAAAAAGCTGATAAAATTCAGGAGAGAATTGTCGAGGCCGATTTTTGAAAAAGATCTCCACTTTTTTTTATAAATAAACAAATGTATGCGAAAAAGTGAAAATTTTTTGAGTTTAGTCCTCTGGCTTCTTGGAAATTGAGTGAAAAATTTTGAAATAAACTTAGTTTGATAGTGCAACATTATTACAAGATTATCCAAAAGCAAGCATCCAAAAAAAAAATTTTTTAATAAACAATTAATTGTTTAAAACTTGATTTTCGCAATTTTCATTATTTTCATATTATTTTTCCTTATATTGTAAGTAATTCATCGCATAACATCATTATGATGCAAAAAGTTCGTATCTGAATAATAATTAACAATATAAACAAATTTCATTAACAAATGTACATTTTGGGTGTTTCTTGAAGAAAAATACCTTTCTTTTAGTGTCTATTTATAATTAGCTAACTTTAGGTAGTTTAAATATAAAAGATAATTGAACAATAATTTTCCCCATTTTTAAAAACAAATTTTATAACAAATAACAAAAAGAACGGAAAAAAGACTTGTTTTAGTTTTAATTTCGTAAAAACTTCTGAAATTGTCTCAATTCAACTGTGAATTGTGATGTGGTAGATTTTCTACACATCACAAATTCAAAATTAATCCTCCTAATCATAATTTCTAATAAAGACTGACACTTTGAATAAATTCGGCACTCCTCGTCTCTTGTCAATTTTAGATTTAAGGACAATTTTTTATTAATGCATATTATCTTATCCCCCTTTTTTATGTAAACTACTGCGAGCCTCTTAATCTATGAGGATTAAGAGTAGAGATTCGCAGCATCCCATCTCATTGCGTCATCGACTAGGATCTGTCATCACCTCCGTTCTGGCGAGGCTTCTTCTGTCTGGTGACCTTCAATCGACTTCTCTTCTGGTTTCCGCTGTCTCCAAATATCTCGTTGTCTCTTTTGGTTGATCTTCCAAGACCTTAGGCTTGTTCCAGTGAGGAAGGACCAAAATTACTACCCCTATCGTTAATAGATTGGTAGGTTTATCTTATCTTAAATTGATATGGCTCTGAAAAGGAGAAAGAGCATTTTTTTTGGCTGTGTATGCCTTTTTTGTTTTATGTTGGAGCAATTCGGAGTCTACTCTACATCTGCGGTTCGAAGCAAGGACTTCCGTTCTCCAATCAGGATTCAGCGCTTCAGCCACCCTCGTACAGGTCTTGTTTCGTATGCCACGATTGATCACCTCTCTTGAGTACATAGAGGAGAGAATTTCTCCTCTGCGAAAACGACTTGGCTATGCGAGGAAAGACTTTTGGAGAGAAGGAAAGGCGACAGGGCAGACCAATGGGCAACGTTCTTCAAGGGCGATCTCTACTTCTTACCCTTATTAGAAACCAATTTACGGTTCACGCGCAGTCAGATTCTCCCCCCTTTTATTAATTCTCTTGAAAAGCGACGCTTATGCTAATTCTAATTTCTCTTCACTCAATCATTCCTGTTCTGTAAATTGAAAGTGTCAGTTATACTAGTGATTATTGATTATTGCTGTATCTTCTGTTAAAAGGTTTGAGTTTTATCTTTTACTATCCAGCCAAGTTTCTTTTTTTTATTATAATTATTTAATTTGTTTTAACTCCTTGGCTGAATAAATATTATTTAATTTATTCTTTAATTTATTGCTCAATTTGTCATTGCCCATTTATGATAATTATGTGTTCCCTCTAATTTATAATTATGAATCCGGAGTGCCGAAACCATGGAATGCCCCCCCCCCCTTAAAGATCCCAATTTTCTAAAATATACTATAACTTCAAAATAATACCGAAATTATGAAATATTTAAAATGTGTTAACTTTAGTTTTGTCTTTGATGATCCCAAATTAATGATTCTAAGCCCCATAAACCATATTTACTACATTTAATTTAATTTGTCCCGAATAATGTAAATTCCCTTATTTTAGTGATCCTTATCTCTTAATTTATATTTTATTATTTAACCCAAGCCCCTATTATGTTATAAAGATCCTCCCTATCTTACATAAAATTGTTATTTCTTGTTAATAATTTTGTTAACATTTTATCTTGTTATTTTGTTAATTTTCTATTATTATTTGTGCTTGCTTGTTATTTTATATTATTTTTTTTTGTTATTATTTTTTTGATTTTACCTTATTTTGTTAATTTTTTTTATTTTATTTATTTTAATAAATTACAGTTTTATTTATTTTAAAAAAGGGCTTTGTTAGTTAACGTCCCACCCCTCTCTATCGTTGTCTAGCCTTAATTTTATAATTTATCTGTTCGTTCTTTGCCTTGAATTTATATTTATTTAATTAGTTATGTTGGTTATGGCTCGGATACCTGAATTGTTGTTAACATCTATCCCAAGAAAGGACCCAACAATCAGTGAGGCTATATTTTTGGTTTTGGTTTTTGTTTGTTTCTGGATTATCTTATTTTGTTTCATTATCTAATTATCTTAAATCTGGGCATAATCAACATACGTTTTTCTGAATTGTCCCAAGAAAGGATTGGCGCCCAAAATGTCTTAATTTTTAATTTTTTTTCATGTCTTTGTGCGTGGCTTAGAGACCTAATTCTAATAATTAAAAAGCCACGTCACAGAATATTAAGTAAAAAAATATTTTTATATACAGATTATCTCTTGGAAATTTATTTTCTCACATTTCTTTAATTTTAATATTATTTTTAAAAATCTTACATACAATTCATCTTATAACGTTACTATGATAAAGAAATTCCAAATTAAAATATTTATTAATAATTTGAACAAATTACATTCACAAGTGTGTATTCTGGGTGCTTTAAAGAGAAAAATTTTTTTTTTTTTCATTCATTACTTACAGGTGACCAATGGAGGAGGGTTTGAATACAAGGAAAGATTGAACAATAAAAAATAAAATAATATAATTAAAATTTATTAATTATTGTAAATAAACTTTATAACAAATCTTTATGAATATTCGTTTTGAAGACTATTTATCTTTTAGGAATCATGTATTGATTTCAACAACTCGTGTACAGTATCTTCGACTTTCAGCGTTTAAGTTCAATAGTTGCTGATCTTTAATTGTTAGTTCTGTAGCGAAACAAATGACATTCTAATGGATCTTAAGTTAGGCAACGAAAAAAAGAAAGAAGGAAAAATAAAAAACTAGCTGTGAAGTTGTATCAACTTTTGTGTTCATTGTATGAGCACTTTGCTTCCTGGAAGCAAATATGATTTGCTTCCTCATAGAGGAAGCATTAAGCTTCGATAATATTTGTTTCCAAATTTTTCTTTTATTGAAATTTTATTTAATCAATTTTATTTAACCAATCAATGTTCTTATTGCGTTTTGAAATGTATCTTCCATTATTTAACCCCAAAAAATAAAAAAAAAAATTTTTTTAATTATTTCAGTAGAAAATTAATCAGTAATGTAATCAAGTAATCAGTAATCAAGTAAAATTGTTTACATTTTACTTTTTTCAGCTTTTATTTATTATCATCAAAGTAATTTAAAGAATAATTTTTTTAAAAATTATAATTGATCCTCTCTCCCTCTTTCCTCATCTCCAATTCAAACCCTCTCCTGGTGTCCACACTTTCCAAATAGTTCCTCCTCTCCCTCTTCAAATTTTTCCTCCTGTTCTTTCTCTTCCCCTTTCTTTCTTTAAAATTGTAATAAATAATAATTAATTAATGTCCCTGATCAAATAAACTTTCTCGCGCTCAAAAAAGGGGAAAATTATTGTCTACACTGTACGTGGGAAAATTTACATCCCGGGTTTTCTATCGCGCGACCCTTTATTTGATGCGGGCCCTTAATTAGTTAAATAACCATCTATAGAGTTTGTTGTCTTTAACTATTGTTTATATTTTATATATTTCTTTATTTATTTTATTTATTTATATTATTTTCTTTACTTAAAATTGAACTTACATTTCTTCTTTTTCCCCTTCTCCTTCCTCGCATGAAAAAATTCATCCTCAATTCCTCATCTATAACTTTTTCCATTTTAGAATTTTTAGAATTTTTTTAATACTTCGTGCTTTTTGTCTTTGCATGAAATAAACGTCAAGGAGAAATGTATAATAACTGAATGTCAACTAGAAAGCAATCCTATATTCAAAAAAATATGCGTAAATAAACTCATTTATTAATAACCTTATAGTTTTTTTAATATTCAGTAAGGACAAATTCATACCATTCAATATAGAGTGAGACGCCACATAAGAATCGCTCTCTCTTATTTTTCACCATTGAGTTGTCTGAACTTGTCCTTACTGAAGATTAAAAAAAATTTAAGCTTATTAATGAAGTAGGTTACAAATATTTTTTTGAATATAGGGTTGCTTTCTAGTTGATATTCAGTTGTTATATATTTCTCCTAGACGTTTATGCCATTGAAATTCATTTTTTATTTTATTTTTTATTTATATTCAAATTCGCGTTTGATTTTGATTTGATTTAAATATTGAATGAATTTTTATAAAAATATATGAAAGGAAATAGATTTTTTGAAGAAAATCACCTTAATGGTAAGTTTTTTTTATTTATAATTAAAATACTAAAGAAATGTAATATTTAATTTTAATAAGACGGATAGGTTTTTTTTGTGTAGCCCCCATTTGATTTAGATTATGTTATAATTCGAGCTTTTTCTTGACATGTATTTGTCTAAAAAGGTGGAATTACAACATCATCAATTTAAAAGGGGGGCTATTTAAAAAAAATGTAAATGCTTAGTTAGTGCTAATTTATACTGCCAATTAAAAAATTGGTAGTGTTACGTACCAACCCTCTGAAAAATATTCTTTTTTTTATAAAATTATTATTTCTTTAAAATTTCACTTGCGAGATTAGATCGATAAATTTCGCAAGTGAAGACCTCAATATATAAATTAAATACATTAAGAATATTTTACTGAGGCCACTGGCAGCGGTAACCCGAGATGTCAACGCCATACCTCGGGGGGCGCATGAATATACCCCAAATTCTATTTTCCCTAAAATTTATTTTACCGAAAATCAGTTGACAGAATATCAATTTGAGTCTGTTTCATTTGAACACAAAACTTTTAATGAAGAATGTGTTTCATACATTAAATCTAAAATGTATTTTTATGAAATAACAGAATTAGAAAATGTTTTTCCTGCAAATTGCTGGTGAAGCAAAAGTGTTTTCTTACAAGTTTAAAAATTTTAAAGTTTTTTTGTCTACGAGTTGGTTTATTTTACAGATAATGAATTCCAGTATTGTGTTTTTTTACAAAAAAAAAAAAATAATTTTGAGATAGTCTTATTTACAGATTTAAAAATAAATTACTGGTGTTTCTTTCAGAAACAAAAAGCTGGTGCTTTTTACCTAAAATTTTTTTTTAAATACTGTTTTTTCTTAATGAAAGAAAAAATATTTTTTTTTAAAAACGTAAAAACTTCGGTACTATATTTTTTACGGAATAAAAATTTCGGATCGGTGTTTTTTACAGTTTTTTCTTCAATTTTTATAAGAAACTTCTTTAATCAATAGGAGAATAGTGTACGTGTCGCTTCAGAAAGGTAAGTGTATAATTAATATTTAGTAATACTGACAACTTTTCTAACTTAAGGTCACTACTTTCTAACCTAATTAAGTTAGAATACAAAAAGAGAACCATTAGGCTTAGTTTATGTATACATATTATACAAGATGCTTCAATAATTACTTATTAGTTGAAAAAAGCACACAAAGTACTTATTAGCCTTCCACATACTGTTTTATTTAAGCCAAAATTACAATATCGAGTTAAAAAAAGGGATAAAATTCCCAGTACAACCTCCTCAACAAACATAAAATACACTGTGTATTTACATTGAATTTATTATTGAACACTAAAATTTGATTAATTTATCATATCGAAATAACAAAACGTAATAAATTGATATTAAAAAGACTAAATATTTCTATTCCTATAATTGCACTTTGAAGAAAAATTCGAATATAAGCCAATTATCCAACTCTTCATAACATGCTCCGTTTATCAAAGTCTCATTCTGCCTCATCATTGATTGATCCCTTGAAAAATACTTCCATAATACTTCCTACAACAATAAGTAACAGATGATTTAACTGACCTCAAGCGAATCACTACAATTAGCAGAAATTAATGGTTGCTAAAGCATCAAAATTAAAAGTATAAGATAATACAAGTCAATTCATTTTAGGAAGCTTTACATATATTATATATAATAACTAGTATTTTGAGACTGTAACTAATCTCATTTTGGAAGGAATGACATTTCACTGGAAGCGATCCTTTGTCTAAATTGTCTGATGTTGTCAAAAATTCTTTCAAAACTGCAAAACGTAAATGGAACTATCGTCACTCAGTCTCTGAAAGAAAGTTTCGTACCATATGAACATGATATATCCTTTGTAACTTCTACTTATGATAGGTAGAATGAATTATTTCGGCAAGCTTTCGGTGAAGCTTCTTCTGATGTAAGGAAGAATATATTCGTGTTACAAATTTAACTTAAATAAATCTTTCTTCAATAAGAAGCAATTTCCGCGAATCTCTAAATTGATACTAAATAGAATCTGAAAATATAATAAAATGCATATTCTTTAAAATGTTACATTTCTCTAAAGTAGCTGCAGCTTATGTTAAGAAGAATTAATTACTTTTGGTAAATTCTTTTGAATTCATGCGTCTGCTGTTAGCAGGAATACTTTATATGCTTCTACTAGAAAGAGGAATATTTTCTCCAAGATTTTGTGTAATCCTTCTACCAATTTATTTGGAGGCATTTTTCATGTTAAAAAAGCGAAATCGAGTAATGTCTCAGCCGCTACCGACAGTAAACGTTATAATGTTTGAGATACTACACATATCCACTTTTTCCAGAAGATAAAATATGGGCAGAAACATCATAAAATGGAATATAGAATTTATCTCTGACATTTACATCAGCGAATGCAAGAAACGTATATATCACATTCTACGAAATGTTAATTCAACTTACATCGCCATGTAAGCTCTGATGAATTATTTCTCCCGCAATAACAACCCAGGTATCGATTACCAATTTGCGCGACATACACAACACTATTTATCTCAGAAATAGGTGTAAATTGCGGCACTGAATTGTCACTTCGTTTAAGATTCATATTGAGCGTAGCGATAATCTGGAAAAAGGTAGATGTATCTCAGGAAATAAGTGAGAATTACTCTCTCATCTCTCCTATTCTTCTCTCTAGCGTGAATGATTTGAAATTGGATTGTATCTCATCTCTGAATCAGGATACCTTTAGAATGGAGGAATTAATTCTTTGCGAAGAGATAATAGTATGATCGTTGATGTAGTTTCTCCTTACATTAGGAGGAATGACATCTTTTGAAATAGGAGTCTTGAAACAATTCGTCTGCCGCTCAAAGTAATTCTTGCAAAACTTAAATCAGAAGCGTAATTATCCCCTCCAGTATCCGTGAGGAATACTACATATAATGAAAACAAGACAAGATCTCGTTTGTTGCTTTTGCTTATTCTAGGAGGAATTTCAACTATTCTACAGCATTTATACAAAATATCTTCACCAAGATACTGGAGGAACTTTTTGCACAACATGAGATACAAAACATTTAGTTTGTTGCTTCTCCTTGTTCTAGGAGGAAATTCAGCTATTCTTCTAACTGTATACAAAATATCTTCTCCAAGATACTGGCGGAACTTTTGGTACAGTATGAGATACATAACATTTAGTTTTCTGCTTCTCCTTGTGCTACGAGGAAATTCAGGTATTCTTCAAGTTGTATATAAAATATCTTCTCCAAGACACTGAAGGAACATTTGGTACAGTATGAGATACATAACATTTAGGTGTTAGCTTCTCCTTGTGCTAGGAGGAATTTCAGCTATTGTTCAAGTTGTATACAAAATATCGTCTCCAAGACACTGGAGGAACATTCGGTACAATATGAGATATATACCATTTACTTTTTTGCTTCTCCTTGTGATAAGAGGAATTTCAGCTACACGGAAAAAACTGTTATGGATGTGACAACCACAGTTATAGTAAAATACGGTACAACTACAATTTATTTTTTCCACTACCACAATTGTGGTTGCCACAACCACAAATATTATGTGACATCAACCACAGCTATCTGGCACCTATTATTAAATTGTTGCCTTAAATATTTCATAATAGTTTCCACATAGCTGTGGTGTTTGTCACATAATACTTGTGGTTGTGGCAACCGTAATTTTGGTAGTTGAAACCATAAATTGTAGTTGTACCGTATTTTACTATTTCTGTGGTTTTCACATCCATAAAGTTTTTTCCGTGTATTCTTCAAATTGTATACAAAATATTGTCTCCAAGACACTGCAGGAACATTTGGTACAGTATGAGATAGATAAAATTTAGTTTTTAGCTTCTTTTTGTGCTAGGAAGAATTTCAGCTATTGTTCAAGTTGTATACAAAATATTTTCTCCATGATACTGGAGGAACATTTGGTACAATAAGATACATAACATTTATAATAGGTTTTTTCTTCTCCTTGTGATAAGAGGAATTTCAGCTACACGGGAAAAACTGTTATTGATGTGACAACCACAGTAATAGTAAAATACGGTACAACTACAATTTATGTTTTCCACTATCACAATTGTGGTTGCCACAATCACAAATATTATGTGACAAAAACCACAGCTATCTGGCACCTATTATTAAATTGTTGCCTTAAATATTTCATAATAGTTGTCACTTAGCTGTGGTTGTTGTCACATAATATTTGTGGTTGTGGCAACCATAATCGTGGTAGTTGAAACCATAAATTGTATTTGTACCGTATTTTACTATTTCTGTGGTTGTCACATCCATACAATTTTTTCAGTGTATTCTTCAAGTTTTATACAAAAAATCGTCTCCAAGACACTGGAGGAACATTTGGTACAATATGAGATATATAACATTCATTCTTTTTCTTCTTCTTGTGCTAGGAGGAATTTCAGCTATTGTTCAAGTTGTATACAGAATATTTTCTCCAAGATACTGGAGGAACATTTGGAACAATATGAGATATACAGGGTGTCCCACCACCTACGAACATCCTGGTACTGGGTGATAAAGGACAAAAAAAGAAACAGAAAAGTCCTGTAGCAAAATTTGATCTGGGCCTTAGTCTGGGCACAGTAAAGCTTCAAAGTTGGGCATAATGAACCAATCAGAAGCGAGATTTAGCAACCACTTGTTTGCCTCATAAGTGTTAAGATTGTGTATGTGATGGCGGTTCACTTAAGGTGGTTCAGTTCACGCTTCTGATTGATTTATTATGTCCAAATTTTAAGCTTTACTGTGCTTAAACTAGTGCCCAGATGAAATTTTGCCAGAGGACTTTTCTGTTTCTTTTTTTGTTCTCTATCACCCAGTACCGGGATGTTCATAGGTGTTGGGACACCCTGTATAACCTTTAGTCTTTTGATTCTCCTTGTGCTAGGAGGATATTCAGGTATTCTTCAAGTTGTATACAAAATATCTTCTCCAAGGCACTGGAGGAACGTTTCGTAAAATGTGAGCAAGATTTTTCGTTTGTATCTTCTCCTTATGATAAGAGGAAATTCAGCTATATATTCTTCAACTTGTATACAAAATATCTTCTTCAAGGCACTGGAGGAACGTTTCGTACCATATGAACAAGTTTTCTCGTTTGTATCATCTCCTTATGATAATAAGAATTTCAGCTATTCTTCAGCTTGTGTTCAAAACATCGTCTCCAAGACGCTGGAGGAATATTTGGTACAATATGAGCAGTATATCATCTCTCTTATAGCTTAATTCTCTTTACATTAGGAGGTATTGAAGCTTTTTAACCAGGTTACTTGAAACAATTCCTCTATCGTTGACTGGAATCCTTGCAAAATTTAAAATAGAAGGTGGATTATCTTCTCCAATACTCTGGAGGAATTCTAGATATAACGTGAACAAGACAAGATCTCGTATGTAGCTTCACCTTATGTTAGTAGGAATGTCGGCTTTCTAACCACATTACTTGAAGTACATATTATAAGAATCGAGTTTTAGTTAAAAGATTCTCTGTTGAGAAAATTGAACCTTTTATTGAGCCATAAATAGTTAAGTGATAGAAAGTCATGAAGCATAAACTTCATTGCTTTTTTGGAAATCGTGAGTTTTAGAATTTAGATTTTCGGCAATAAAAAAGCTTACATTTTGATGAAATTTCAACGATTTAAAAAATATTATACATAAGATAAATTAATATTTAATATATATGATGTAGAATTTTATCAAGCAAACTTTACTTTCTAATCCTCAATTACACTGGACAACAAAATATGACCTATGTCGGGTTGGGACGAGATATATCATTTCCATGGTAGTTTTCTGTGCTAATCCAAATCAGACCTCCGTTTTTTTCGTTGATCTAAAATTTTTGAGTATTTTTGAGTTAAAAATTTTTTCGAAAAATTACATATCGTGTGATAAAAGGGTGAAAAAATTTTTTTCACGAAAAGCGATACATGCTTTCGATGCGTT
>CAJFCO010017432.1:22185-34560 GCA_904066015.1 Synergus gifuensis | reverse complement strand
ATATATATATATATATATATATATATATATATATATATATATATATATATATTGACGTACATTCGAGGTGATTACAATAATATTTTAGTTGGTTATGTTGATTCTGATTAGGGTGGCAATGATGATAAAGACAGAAAAAGTAAAACAGGTTACTTATTTTATTATCAATTAGCTAATAAGAGTCAATAAACCTTCGTCTACATGAGACGAAGGTTTATTGACTCTTATTTACTAAAAATATTTATTATTATGAATGTATAATTGGTATAACTAATTTGCTCTTAAGGTAAAGTATCACATGACCTTAAGTAGATTATTTTTTGAGGAGGCCTGTTGGATTATTTCAACAATTAAAAATGCATATAGGGCAAAAACATAATCTACATTTCGTAGTATTTTAATGTTTAGGTTACTCGTCATATATTCGAAGAATTCTAGAACAAAACTCCAAGAGTCTGTGTGTAATCTATATGAAATCTATATAATGTAAACTATAACCATGGATTGAAATGTGTATGGTGTGTGTAAAAGAAAATTTAAATTTAAATTCAAATAAAACACGATATGGAAAAAAGTTAATAGGTGAAAAATGTTCCTTTTAACACACTACAAGACTGGTATAACAACTTTTTGAATTTTCTTGAAAAATAGAAAATTCAAATTTTGAGCCAAATAACGCGTGATATAGAGAAAATTATAAGAACATATTTATTGGTCTTAAAAAGACCTACAAATTCCCCCTTAACAATTTTTTGATAGAATAAGTAATTTTCGTTTTAATCTTAAAAAATATTGTTAAACAGAGCCGAGCGCGAAGTTTGATTATGGTTGACATCAAACTTCGAGCGTGCAGTGCCAGTGCCCTGATGAGAATGTTTTCCTTAAGGTCGATAGAACATTAAGTAAATTAGTTTCTTCTTCATTAATCTATTTTAAAAAGATGATTGAGTCGAAGTCGAAATATCGTAACGCCTATTTCGCACTCCTGATTCGTCGTGTAAGTATCGATAGTGATTTTCGACAATCGATACTTGCCGAATCGTAAATTCCGCGTGAATTGAATTTGAAATTTTGAATTTGGTTTCGTTAATGATCATTTTGTCACGAGTCTAAACTCGAAATACATTGAAAATCTAGGAATTTTAAGGGGGGAAGTACCTTTAGATACCCAAAATCAAGCGCTTTTTTGGCATTTTTTATTGAGAAAATGAATACAGAACATACATAATTGGTATAATATGTATTTAGCGCAATGTTTGAAGATAAAAAAAAATTTAAACAATATAAAAAATGAAAAATGAATGCATTTTAAGAGGATCTTGTAAGACGCCTCGCCACTGACATCAAAATTTGTGTAAGTGATCCTGACCGCAATTCTTAACAGAATTTAAGTTTTAATATCGCATTTTACTCAGAAAGGTTTGTTGTCCTAGATGAACCACGAAATTTCTGATATTCCAAGATTAACCATAAAAATCACACTTTGAAAATAAAAATTCCGTTTTTTTGCAAAAAATTTTGACTATTTTGTCGAATAAAATATCTAAAAATGGTTTGTTTTTTTTCTTCGTGGTTCATCTAGGATAGTTTTTTATCTTCTTGAAAATGAGCCTTGGACGAACAAAATCGGTTGATTAGTTTTTCCGTAATCACTTACACAATTTTGAAAAACATGGGTTTGAGAAAACAGCGTTTAAAGTTTGCGATCACGAAAAAAGAAATTTACTTAAATGAAACTTTAATCAGCTCCACCAGGTTCGTAGAGTGAACCCTCTGCTTCCTCAAAGTACTCATTTTGAATGAGTTGTGCCTCCCTACGAGCACTACGGGCCTCCTTCGTGCTCTCACTGTGCCGTCGAGCTGCGCGCTCTAATCGAATTTTGTCCATGTGATCGGCGAAAATCTTGCACTGATGTCCTATATTCAATTCCAACAGTTTAATCGTCATCAAAACGTTTCCGTAGCCTCCATTGAAGAGCCCGGCAGCAATATGTGCGGCAATCTCGACAATTTTCTTCCCTGAATTCAGGTGCTTTGGCGCCATGCGCCATACGGTGGCGTTGAAAGATTCATTTGCGTTCTGGGTATTACCTCCCAAGCACCTGATTAGGAGATCGTCCTTAGAAAGATCTTTGTAGATCTGGATGTGACCACCACACAGAGAAAACAGAATGTAAAATTTGCTGCTGGTAATTTTGAAATGAATAAAATTTAATTTTTATCTTCATTCCAACAAAATAAGGTACTATTTCTATTTCTCTTTCTATTTCTATTTCTATTTCTATTTCTGTGGTTGTCACACCCATAACAGTTTTTTGCAGTACAGACTAAATTCGCGGAGTCTGTTCACTGGCGAATTACCGCAGCATTGACGTTCGGCGGGCTCGACGCAAGCCACTTCCGAGAAGCATATCTTCCACAATTTCGAGAAATGGCTTTTGAAACTTTGGCAGAATATTTTAAGGGGATATACCTATCGATTAAAACAAAAAAAAATCGATTTTTTGAAGTGTCTAAAGATACTTCCCCCCTTAAGGGAATTTTATGGAATTTTTAAAGATTTCATAGGATATAATGAGATTCTAAATGTTATCGTAGAATTTTAAAGAATTTCAAGAAGTTTGTGGGAATTTTTAATATTTTTCACGACAGATCAGATTTCAATCGGACTTCAAGGTACTTTTATGACTTTTGAAATATGTATTTTGTGGTATTTAAATAACGAATTTAAAACTTTATAGGGAATTTCATTGAGGAATTTCAAAAATTTTTTATGATTTTTAAAAGATTTTGTGGAATTTACAAATATTTCGAAGGTTTTCGTCAAATTTTAAGGGTTTTCAAAAAATATTTCTAATTTATAAAAGATTTTGTAATATTTTTAAGGATTTCATGGAATTTGATGAAATTTTTAATGATTTTAAGAGATTTTAAGAGTTGAGAAATTTCCAGAGGTTGCTAGAAATTTTTAGAGATTTTCACTAATTTTAACATGGATTTCAAGAGATTAATGATTTTGAAGGTTTTTATCTGCATTTTTAACCATTTTTAAGTGATTTTTAAGAAATTCAAGAGATTTTTAAGATAATAAAATGATTTTGTAGAATTGTATGGGATTTAAGAGATTTTAAAAGCTTTGTAAGAGTTTTATGAGGTTTTAAGGAATTTGAAATATTATCCTGAAATTTTAAAGAATTTTATGAGATTTCTAATAATTTTAAGTGATTTCGAGAGATTTTTCTAATATTTAAATGATTTTGTGAGAATTTTAAAGGATTTCATGGAATTTGATAAGATTTCTATGTAATATTTTTATGGAATATAAAAGATATAAAGAGATTTTAAATGTTACCGTAAAATTTAAAGAATTTTTCTGGGAATTTTAAGAGATTTTAAAGTTTGTCATGGAATTTCAAAAGGTTTTTAGGAATTTTTAGAGATTTTCATAAATTTTAACGTGGAGTTCAGAAGATTTATGAGTTTGAAAATTTTTCTGGAATTTTTAAGGATTTCATGGAATTTGAATATATTTCTAATACTTTTAATGGATTTTAAAGGATATAAAAGGGATTTGAATTGTTATCATTGAATTTAAAAGAATCTCAAAATGTTTCTGAAAATTTTAAGAGATTTTCACGAATTTTAAGCGATTTCACAGGTTTTCAAAGGTTTTTCTTGGAATTTTTAGAGATTTTCACGAAGTTTAATATAGATTTTAAGAGATTAGAGAAATAAAATATAATAAATTATATAATATTGAAAAAGAACGTAAATTCGTGCGCGGAGCGAGCGTTCTTTCTTGTAAGACATAAATAAAATAACGCTTACCAACCTTTTCGATAAAGGTTGGTAAGCGAGTGCAAGCGTGCCGAAGCGTCGCCGTCGCAAAAGCGCAAAGTGTGATGAGAATGTATTCGCGAAGCTAGCTGATTTTTTTTTGCAGAAAGTTCATGATTAATTGTTATATTCGTGATTTGTTATATAAAAATATTTATCTCAACAGGAAAAATTTTCAAATATGTTTGTCAGATTATAAAAAAATTTGTCTTTAAAATGAACACAAGAAATTTTTAAAATGTTCAATATTTCAAAAGTAATTTATATTTTTATAAAACGTTGATATTTGGCGTTTTTTGCAATAACTTCTATGAAAATAAACAAAACAATTAATGGGTTAATTTTAAGCACAATCTTAATAGTTGTTAACTTACTTAAAAGCAAAAATGTAACCTTTGCTGTGTAATTAAGAGAACTTAAACTATAATCGAATAACAGGTGGTTTCATAAATTCTGACAGGTAGTGTATATTCCCACAATTTACTCCTAAATAAATAAATACCATAACATACAACTGTGAGATCGAGAAGAGCGGATTATAGACGAATAGGCGAGTGATAGATTTAGATACTGCGTTAGAAATGAGGAGTTTAAAAGAAAGAGGTTAGTAATTATGACGACTGACAAAAGATTGAAAAAATATAGTTTGATAAACATAAGAGATAGATTGGGATAGAACTAGATTGGATGAATGATATTGATCTTATCCTATTCCTACATAAGAAATCTCTATTCGATTAATTCTCGAATAGTATCGCAAGCTTATGAATTGGTGACTCATACGTGTGTGTAGCGGACATTTTCACTCTGTGTCTTATTTGCTTGTGTTCGTGAGAAGCGTTACCAAAAGCATTATTCTCGCGTTATCACAATCGTTACTCTCGAATCGAACTCGAATTTCTAAGATCGATCTTTATGTAAGTGGAGCGGAAAGCCTATTATTTGCTTGGTTTAGTTAATTCAGTTTCAAAGCAGATCGCCGATTGGTGTATCTGAAAGAAAGAAGAGAAAGAAAAAAAAAGAAAAAACGTATCACGTGATATACGTGAGGCGTACATCTCATGTGAATTCATGGTAGCGAGTGTTCGTCTGTTTTCAGTGTATGTGAGACGTAAATATACATGTTATATAGGATTATTAATGAAAAATATACTTGCAACTAACATATAATGTAAGTATTATAATTTTTTATTTTTTAGTATATCAACTATCAACTAATTTATTATAAAATTAAATAAAATTAAATGTTTTGAATTTTCAAATGTTTTGACACATTGTTTGGAGGTTAATTATATTATATTTGACAAAAACAATAAAATCATGTTCAAATCATCGCGTACTACGGGCAAGATTATTTTTTTTTTATTATTACAATTTGAGGTTATTAAAAATAGATGAATTTTAACATGATTTTTTAGTATTTTATTGAAATGAATTTTAAATGATTGGAAATTTAGAGGAGTAATAGTAATAGGACCGTAAAAATTTTAAAGATGTAGAATTTAGAAAATTTAAGGATTTTTATATAAAGATTTATAATATACTTGCATCGTAACATATATACATAATTTGACATAGTAAATTATTTAGATTTTACCAAAACAATTAAATTTGACATAGTAAATTATAAACAACATTAGATTTTACCAAAACAATCAAATTTGACATAATAAATTATAAACAACACTTTAAAATGTTTTTAACTCATTTTGAAATGTAATTCTATATTTATAGTTTCACATAAATTTGACATTTTTTGTATATTTTATTATTAAAATTTATTTTACATAAATCAAAAAGATACACTTAACCTACAAAACTTAACATACAAATTTTCATGTATCAAAAATGTAAGCACTTTTTTAAAGGTTTTTAATTGTCAATTAGATTTTACAAAAACAATAAAATTTGATATAGTAAATTATATTACATTATTTTGATTTTATTTTATTTTTTTAATTTTTAATAATTTTCAATAATTTTAATTTTATGTATGAAAAAAGTAGCACATATGAGATCTTATGATTTTATAGGATAATACAATCTTTATTGATAATACACATTTGTTTATTATTTCAGTTTATGTATTTGTAAATAATAATGTTTTTAAGTTTAGAAGAAATTAATATATTAAATAATGAAGGAGATTATGGAAAATTAAATGATACACATATTGAAAAATTTTCTAAATTGTTATATGAAAATTTTGGTTATCAAATGCAAAGTACTTTATTTAAAGATTTACCGAACTTTATAAAGGATATTCCTCAGAATACTAAACATATTTAAATTTTATTTAGAGGTGAAAGCGAGAGAGGGCATTGATTTTGCTTATTTTATGATAAACGAGTTATTCATATTTATGATAACTTCAATGACAAGTATTCAAAATCAGACGGTCGAAGTTATAGTTTAAATGACGATTGTTTTAATTCAGATGTTAAAAGATATATAGAAAGATTATTTCCTTTTAATCCAAAAATTTATTTTGAAAATGTTCAGCAACAGCAAAATAATTACAACTGTGGTGTTTATGCAATTGCTTTTAGTATATCTTTGGCTTTCGGTATTATTCCAAATACAGTTACTTATAATCATTCAAAAATGAGATCACACTTATTAAATATATTTAAGAATAAACGTCTTTCTCAGTTTCCTTGTATTAATAAAATTGTAGATTGTGCTCTGACAGTTGGTAATGAACATGCAGAATATAAGGAAAATATAGTAAGTTCAATTGTGAGATTTGAAAATGATTGCGGCAATTTTAGTTATGAAAAAATTAATAATAGTAAAATGAGCATTGAAGGACGAAAAAAAATAATTTCCGCGGACAAAAAAGGCGAAATAGAAAAAATTTTTAAAAGAAAAAATTCAGATAGACAACATCGTTATCGTGAAAATAAAAAAAAATGATGCATTACAAAAAGATGTAAATGTTTGCAGCAATTGTATGTATGAAAAAATGAATAATAGGGAAATGAGCATGGAAGAAAAAAAAATAATACTTTTAGCCGAAAAAAAAAAGAAAAAATAGAAAAAATTAGAAAACGAAAATGTGCGGAAAATCAACGCCGTTATCGTAAAACTAAAAGAATAAAAAATGCATTTAAAAAAAAATGTAAATGTTGGCATAAAAGTAAGCATTGAGGGAGAAAAAATAATACCTTACGCTGAAAAAAAATTCGAAAAAGTAAAAAATCGAAAAGAAAAAAATGCAGAAATACAAAAAAAAAATCAGGAAAAACAACGTCGTTATCGTGAAAATAAAAAAAAAATGAAGCATTACAAAAAGAAAATTTAAAGGTTTGCAACAATTTTAGTTACGAAAAAATGAATAATAAGGAAATAAAAATTGGAGGAGAAAAAATAATACTTTCCGTTGAATAAAAAGATGAAAGATTAAAATTGCGAAAAGAAAAAAATGCGGAAAGACAACGTCGTTATCGTGGAAATAAAGAACAAATCGATGCATTACAAAAAGAAAATTTAAAAGTATGGTGTGACGTAATAGAAAATTACACAGGCCAAGAATTCTCAGAACCAGAGACCAGACCTAGTACACCCGAAGGCTTTTGCTGCGCTGAATCCGAATCCGACCTCAGAAAAATTCCAGCACCCTCAGTTTTCGAGATATTCTAACCTAAAAGGGTTAAAAACCCGTTATTTTGATGTTTTCGAGGCCCAGTAACATCGCGAAAAAATTTTTTTTTCACAAACTGACAACGGCATTGTAAAGAACTACTCTTCACCTTCAAAATGCGATCCCTACCTTTTTGATAGGATTTTTCATAGCCGATATATGGCGGATTCAAATATGAAAAATTTCACTTTTCACGGATATCAATTTTACTACAAAAATATTTGCCCAGGGAATGAAAGTAGCAAAACTATGTCTATCACAGCTTGTTACATGATCATATAACCCCAGACCCCCGATAAGATGATTTCCTTAACCCCCAAGCCCGGTTACCTGCGAATCATTAAACTTAGACCCCTACAATCCGATTTCCTTAACCTCCGATCCTTGTTACCTACTCCGCTATAGCCCTCGGCCACCATAACCTAATTTTCCCAATCGTTGAGTATTGAATCTTTGAGCGTATGAATTTACGTCGACTTTGTGTTAACGTTTTCTTTTTATTTCAAAGGATCGCTGAAGAGATTTACGTTTATGACTTGTCGGGTCGTTGTCCTCCCTCTTCAAAGACCAGCAATAGTCTGCCATCATTCTTTCATTCCATCTACCTTGGTAATGTTTTTCTTTCTCATGAAAGTCTTGGTGGAAACTTTCACCCATTTCTTCGCTGAATGCCCCTACATTTTCCGGAAAATAGTTCAAATGCGATTTCAGAAAATGTATTTTAGGACTCATGAGACAACCCAGTGCTTTGAAATTCTTTAACATAGTCGAAACCATTGTTTTGTATTTTGGATCTCGGTTGTTTCCCAAAAATTTCTGTGTTACGTCTGTAAAACTCAACCATGCATTTTTTTCCTTTGGATCCATGGTTTTTATGAATTCGTCATCTTTCATCAGCCTTCTTATGTCAGGTCCAACAAAAACTCCTTGCTTAATTTTTTCTTCACTCAATTTAGGAAATGTAGATTGAATGTATTTGAAACATTTACTTTCGGGATTCAAAGCTTTGGTAAATTGTTTCATCAGACCCAATTTTATGTGGAGTGGTGGCAGCAATACTCGCTTTCTATCAACAAGACTTTCATGAATCACGTTATGATCACCAACTTTCCATTCTGCCCTTGCAGGCCAATTTTTGGTTACCCAATGCTTATCTCTCGCGCGACTGTCCCAGAGACAGAGAAAGCATGGATATTTCGTGTTTCCCGATTGCATTCCTAATATAAGATTAATCATCTTAAAGTCACCACAGATCAGCCAATTATGCACTTCATAGTCTATCAGATGAAGGAGTAATTGAAAGCTGGCGTATGATTCTTTCATAATAGTTGAATGGGCGACAGGAAGAGCCGCATACTTATTTCCGTTGTGTAATAAAACAGCTTTTAGACTTTCCGTGGAGGAGTCAATGAATAAGCGCCAGTCTTCCGGCCTATATAAGTCAGCTGTGTATAGATTGACTAACCCTTCGATATCATTACGGTAAACCATATCCTCATCCATAGAAAAGTATTGAATTAACATTTCTTCTCATTTTCTGTATATTGTCACTTTTGTTCCGGGTAACAATAGATTTCTTTCTTCTAGCCTTGAAGCACAAAGCTCAGCTTTATCTTTCGCAAGATTGAGATCCCGAATAAAATCATCTAATCCCGCTTGATCAAAAAGTTTTGGATCCTCGTCATCAGAACTGCTATCTTCAAATTTATATTCACCTGCATCAATATCCATTGAATCAGCTGCTGGTTGATCAGATTTTTTATCTGATATACTTCTAATCCCGAATTCCGCAGCTGTCACACTTTTCACTTCAGGATATTTGATTTTATACAAACTGTGCTTATTGAACCCACTTGTTTTGCACGTGCAAAAATAACAGTCTTTATCGTAATCTAATGCCTCACGCCAGATCGTTGGTCTGATAACAATAAGAGTATTGCTGCTTTTATCATCCCACTTTAGCATACTTACTCTACAAGAATTACAAATTAATTTGGGAACCAACAGCTTATCCAAATTAGTCATAGAAAACTTAAAACATTTGAAAAACATATCTTTGATAGAATCATTAATCGATCGGCGGTAAGTCTTCGTTTCAAACTTGCCACAAACATAACAGAATGATTCGATTTTCTGAGCACAAGGTAACCTGGAATTCATTTCTGCGATGAAAATTTACAATGAATGAGGTATTGTTGGTCGTACAAGACTTGCACGTGATTTAGCCGTTAGCCTGCACAGTGCATAAAGTAGAATCACGAAAATGAACAAATGAATATCGCAAAGTGAAATGGCGCTTGAACGACAGTTATGTTCGGGAAACAAATGAAGATGATAAGAGATTCTTGCGATAATAATAAAATCACAATGAATTGTAAGATCATAGGTGTCTTTGCAGTAGAGTGAAACAGTGCACTAAGTAGAATCTATGATCTTACAATTGATTGTGATTTTATTATTATCACAAGAATCTCTTGTCATCTTCATTTGTTTCCCGAACATAACTGTCGCTCTAGCGCCATTTCACTTTGCGATATTCATTTGTTCGTTTTCGTGATTCTACGTGTTTAATTAGTAAGTTATGATTCGTTACAAATGAACGATAACGATTTTCGACGGAAATATTTTGTTCTGCATCGCCAACCATACCTGTTTCTTTCGTCGCTCGGGGTACGAGTTGCGGTTGTTTATGTTAAAGCGCTTTACAGTAAACATAGATTAGATTTCTACGAAAAATCCTATCAAAAAGGTAGGGATCGAATTCTGAAGGTGAAGAGTAGTTCTTTACAATGCCGTTGTCAGTTTGTGGAAAAAAAATTTTTTCACGATGTTACGGGGCCTCGAAAACATCAAAATAACGGGTTTTTAACCCTTTTAGGTTAGAATATCTCGAAAACTGAGGGTGCTGGAATTTTTCTGAGGTCGGATTCGGATTCAGCGCAGCAAAAGCCTTCGGGTATACTAGGTCTGGTCTCTGGTTCCGGACCTTTGTCAAATTTTGTCGGCCTGTGTTATTTAGGTGAAATGAATCATAAGCGTATTCATTGTACTGCAAAACATTTTGTAGGAGAGAAAGGTACATATAGAGGAACAAAGTCATTTAATGACTGCTGTGGGCATGGTAATGTTGTTTTTGAATGTATGCCAGAATACCCTGCAACATTACGTTCTTTATTCGATGGATCACATCATAAATCTGGTCACTGTCGGGAAAACATAAGAGCTTATAATAACTCATTTTAATTTGCTTCTATTAATACTAACATCATTAAATTTAATGCTAGACGTCCTGGTCCTTATTGTTTTAAAATTCAAGGTTAGATTTACTACCAAATTAATGCGTTATATCCAGAGAAAGGTGAAAATCCATCTTATAGACAAATTTTTATATATAATGCTAATGAGGCAATAGAACATAGATTAAATCAAAATGCTAATGCATTAGATTTAAAAATTTTAACTAATATAGAAATTATTATGAGAACTTTAAATGAATTTACAAAATCTTATAAAATGATGGCAGATGTTGTTGAAATGGAACGTATCTTAGCTATGCAAAGAAATGAAGAAATTCCTCAATTTCAACTATTATCCTATCTTAAAAAAGTGGTGTCACGAAATGTCTCGAAAATCTCGCATACATTGTTGTTGCAAACCTGATTGGCTTTTGAATGACTTGAAGTTGAAAGAAGAAAAACAAACTAATGGCGCAAAAAAATTTCAGAAAAACTTTAGAAATATTTTTAAATTCGTTAAGATTTCTTAAAAATCCCCAAAACATCTTGAAATCTTTCAAAAATTCACAAAAACGATTAACATCATAAATGTCTTGAAATCCAAGTTGAAACTCGTAAAAAGTTTTACAAATTCCTAAAAATATCTCAAAATTTCTTAACATTTAAAATCTCTTAAAGTCTATAGAAATCTTATCAAATTCCATAAAATCCTTAAAAATTCTACAATATCTTTTAAAAATTAGAGAAATCAATAAAATTACCTGACTACTTTAAAATTCTTTAAACCCCATAAAATACTCTAAAACTGATAGAACTCTCTTGAAATATTTTAAAATTTGTAAAAACTTGTTAAAATTCTTAAAAACTGTTAAAAATATTCTTTAAATTATAGGATAACATTTAAAGTTCCTTGACGTCCTTTAAAGTCTAATAAAATTATTACAAATTTCATGAAATCCTTAAAATTCTATAAAATCTTCTAAAAATCATAAAATCCCTTAAAATTGTTAGAAATCTCATAAAATTTCACAAAATTCTTTAAAATTCCATAAAATATTTTGAAAATTATAAAAATCTCTTGACTTCTTTTAAAATTCCTGAAAATTATATTACAATATTTAAAATTCCTTAAATTTCCTTAAAATACTCTGAAACCCTTTGAAATCTCTTAAAATTCCTCGAAACTTCATAAGATTTAAAATCCCTTAAATTCTCTTAAAACGATGAGAAATCTTTTCAAATCACTTAAAATTTCATGAAAACCTTCGAAATTGCTTAAAATTCGTCAAGATTTCTTAAAACTCCCAAAAACCTCTTGAAATCCCTTAAAAATCCAAAAAAATCATTAAAATCACAAATCTCTTGAAATCTATGTCAAAATTAACAAAAATCTCTAAAAATTCATTAAAAAAATTTTTGGAATTTCTTAACATTTAGAATCTCTTAAAATCCTTAGAAATCTTATCAAATTTAATGAAATCCTTAAAAATACTACATAATCTTCTAATAATTAGAACAATCTAATAAAATCCCTTAAAATTTTACTACAACCTTCGAAATCCTTTTAAATTCTACAAATTCTTTTAAAAATCATATATATATAGCAATTCTTTTGAAATCCCTCAATAAAATTATCTGAAAAACTTTAAAATATTCATG